>CATIWF010073501.1:0-11278 GCA_949630135.1 Balakata baccata
ATATTTGCAATAATAAATCATTTAAACGTAAAAATTTAATATTTTATATGTAAATTATAATGGTTTTATTATAGATAATGTCAAATACAACTCAGTCGAGACGAAATCTATAATTCTTTCAAAAAGAACAAAAAAAAAAAAAGATAAAATCTACAATGAATTGAAATTGGTAAAAAATGATTTTGCACTGAGTAAAAAAGAAAAATAAATTCGAATATAACTTTGATAAAAAAGAAAAAAAAAGCCAATTACGCAAGTGGGTATATCCTAAAGAATTTCCATCCAGTTGTGTGTGTCTTTATCTTTTGTTAATTAACTAAGGAGTCCTTGAACGATGCACTAAATTTATTAATAAATCTGAATATTTATAATGCTTTAGATCATTTGTTTTGAATTCAGACAGTTAAATTTAGTAGAGGTGTGCAAGTAAATATAAAATATACCACGACGTGACGAATAGCGGGAGGATATTCCTTTGTAATTGCCGGCTCTTTTGGGTCAACAGGGAATATGCCACCCAACGCAATTTGTCAATAACAATGGACCCACCGCATATAAATTATACCAATCCAATATTTTAAAAATTATTTTAATTTTAAAATAACAATTCAAATAATTTTATATTATAAATAATTTTCACTCACACCTAATTAAATACACTTTCAATTTTTTTTTTTATATTTTTCAATATTTATTTTTAAAAAGAGAAAATAATGAAAAATAAAAAAAATATTTATGAAGATTTTTCACTTTGCAACAACCAATCAGATATGAGTGTTAAAATGGGTTAATTGATCGTATTTGTATTGATCCACTCTGGTGACACGATTAGGATCAATATAAATACGATCTATTTATTAATTGAGTTGATACGAATATAATACAAATAGTAAATGGATTACATGAATACGATATATATAACACGTTTAACTTTCGTGTTATAAAATCCGATACGATTATGTTTTTTTTGTTATTTGATATAATATGATTTGACACGATACAATTATATTCTTTTGGATCATTTGACAAGACACGACACTATTATACATTTTTAGGTTATTTAACACGATAAAACATGACATGAAAATGATATTTAAATATTATTTTTTATAAAATGATACTATTAACCTTGATATTTTAATAAATTTATGTGTGTTACAAACTAGTTGGATCGAGTAGACACGACACGAAAAAATTAAACATTTTGCAATGGATTCACGTGTCAATCCGTGATACGATCCGATTTGAGCAACGTCGAAATAAATTAACTCGTTTATAATACAAATCCGTATATGCTTAACACAAATTTGTATATGTTCAATACTAATCTGTTAATTTTATATATTTCATGTCGAGTTCAGGTGTTATGATCCATTTTAACACTAATTAGATAGTAAGTCTTGGATAGTGGTGAAAAATAATTAGTATTCCTCATTTATTAAAGCCAAAATTAAGAGTAATCATAGGAGTTGATCTACTACAAACCTAACGTTAACGTCAACTTACCAACAAACAAACGGGTAACTTTGTGGTTTAAAAATTACAACTCAACTCGAACTCTAAAACAATAAATTTTTTTTTTTATATTTAAACTTGACATTTTCAATTATCTAACCATAATAAATGTAATTTGATACCAATTTCATGAATTCTAAATTGTAATTTTTCAATATTTTATATTACTAAATTCATATATTTATGTTAATTGTAGGGTGCACGTTATCCCAACTAATATATTAATATACACCACAATTAATATTTTTTAAGGTTTCATGTCAGGTTCATTCATTATTTCGAAATCAAAATTTAAGTCACTTGTCTTATAGTAGTTGATGTAGTAATGATTATATCAATTTATTATAATTTATGCTAATTTATCTTAATTTATAGTTATATTATTTAATTATAACTTTAATTTATATATTGTGTTGGATAAAGTTATAATAATTAATTTAATTTAATTATAATTAATAAAGTTATAGTATTTGGTTATAATATATTATAATTGATAAAAAAATAGTTATACTTATAATTTATATAAATTAATTAATTAATTAATAAAACCGATTAAACCAAACTAAAATATTTCAGTTCGGTTCGGTTTAGTTTCAAATATTAATAAATTCAGCTCATTTTTTATAAATTACAATCGGTTTGGTTTGTTTTTTCTAGATTCGGTTCAAAACTGAACCAAACCGATTTACACCCCTAGCTTCAATGGGGCTGAATGGTTGGTTGCTGAAGAAGGGAGGTGAGAGCTTCAATTCTCTTAGGTGGTGGCTGCTGTTGGGTGCTAAGAAAGAAATAAAAAGATAATTTAGGGTTATTGAGAGTAAAAGGAAAAAACCACTTTCCTAAAATTAAAAAAAGCTAAAAATGAAAAAAAAGAAAAGAAGATGGAATGATATTTGTGGACAAAAATTGCTGGAATTTGTGGAATTATTTATTTTAAAAAGTCATATCTGGTCGTTCTCTCTAGAAACAATATATAATATTATTGATTTTAATATAAATCAATTGTTGATTAAAGCATATTCAACAGTACTTTTTATTTTAAAAGATATTTTTAAGTAAAATAAACGATATTTTATAGCATTTTTAAATATAAAAAATATAATGATTTTACAAATTTAATAAATTTTTTATATTTTTACTATTTATTTTGATTTATTTCGTATAATTAGAAGAAGAAAAAAGTTAATGTCTTTTATTGTAAGAAAGAGAAAAATAATTTTAAAAAAATATAATAACAAAACTAGAATATACATAGAAAATATAGAAATATATTAATATAACAATAATTAGACTATAGAGTGAAATTTAAATTTTAGAGAGTAAAACTCACCGTTTGCTCTAAATTTTAAAACAAAGATTTTACTAGAAACTATTTCTATTGGATAACTCTTTAAAATAAAGAATATCACTCAAATAAAAAGTCTAGCATTCTCAACAATCTTTTTAATCTCACTCATTATATTATAAACAATTCACTCTATATTTTTATTTGTCTTAAAAATTGTATACACTCCAATAATATTTTTTATTTTACTCTCTATTTTAATAATAAAACTATTTAGAGAAAAAAATTGAAGAGAGTGTAATAAACAAGAAAAGATAAAAAAGAAAGAGAAAAATTAAAAAAAATGATAAAGAGTCAATTTCACTCTTATATTTGAAAAGAGATAATGTAATTTTTGGAAAAAAAAGATAAAGAATGAGAGATATGAAGATTGTTAAATAAAAATTTTCTTATTTTGGATTCCTATACTTGAAGAAAAAGGAAAATAGGGAGGATGGGGATGGTGGGAGACGCTCTTAGAGATTTTTCTTTTGTTTTTTTTTTTTTAAATACAATTAGGTAATTAAAGTTTATTTTTTAATTTCATCATATATATAATTTTTTCAAATTTATTAAGGCTCATTCTATGATAGAGGGTATAAATTTTCTTACAAATTCAATAGACTTTTTATATTTTTATTGTTTATTTTAATTTATTCTATATAATTATAAAAATAAAAAAAGTTAATGGCTTTTATTGTAAGAAAGAGAAAAATATTTTTTATAAAAAAACAATACAAATATAATATGCATAGAAAGTAGAGATATATTAATTATAATTAGACTAGAGTGAAATTTAAATTTTAGAGAGTCAAATTCACCATTTATTCTAAATTTTAAAATAAAGAGTCTATTAGATACTATTTTTATTAGTTGACTCTTTAAAATAAGGAGTATCACTCAAATAAAAGGTCTAGCATCCCTAACAAATCTTAATCTCACTCCTTATTATATTATAAACAATTCACTCTCTATTTTTACTTGTCTTGAAAATTGTATACATTATAATAATACATTTTATCTCACTTGCTATTTTAATTTTTTTATTAATAAAATTATTTAGAAAAAATAAAGAGAGAGTAATAGATAAGAAAAAGAAAGAAAGAACGAGAAAAAAAAATGTTAAAGAGTCATTTAAAAGCCAACTTCCACTGTTGAGGAGAGAATGTAACCTTAAAAAAAAAAGAGATAAAAAATGAGAGAAATATGAACATTGTTGGATAAAAATTTTCTTATTTTGACTCTCTATATTTGAAGAAGAATGAAAATAGGGAGGCTATGAGATGCTCTTAAAGACTTTTCTTTTGTTTTTTAAAATACGAGTAGGTATATTTTTCAATTTTATCATATATATAATCTTTTAAAATTTACTAAGGCTCATTCTATGATATACTTGACATATTGGTAGACTAGCAATAATAAACAACTCAGATCATAAGATAATCATCTAATGGTTGATATTACAAATCAATGAACGGCTCAGATAAAATGCATGCTCATCCAATGATTTATATGCTGACGAATGACCTATTTATTAATTGTAAAATATTTATATCTCTAATTAATTTTTTATCAATAAATTATTTAAATTATAAATAATAAATATATATTAAAATATCTATACTATATAATAAAGCGTATGTCTCAAAACAACGTAGCTGCTACAGTGTTGTTCCACTTTTGGCCCCCTCTTTCCAAAAAAAAAATAATACCACTTTTATCCCTTTTTTCCCTCTTCTCAAAGGAAAATGACGCCGCTTTTGCCCCCTCTTCTCTAAACAAAACGACGCCGTTCTCATTGTTATTTTTCATTCCAACGATGCATCGTCGAGTTGCAACACTCCTCCTTTTCCCTTCCATTTCAAACATTTCACTAAATTCATAGCTCTCCTTGCCTCCCCCTTCAACTTTCTCTTCACTTCACTATAACATGCAAGATATTTCTTGCCTCATCCAAGCTCCTATGCAAACATGCAACACCATTTGACACCCAAAATCAATTTGACTAAAACTATGCTCCACCATAGAAGTGTCAGGTTCACTTGATCATGGAAGAGAAAAGTTTGCTTCTTCACATTTTAGCTCTCAATAGTTTTTTGCTAAGATAGAGAAATGAAAAAAATTAAAAGAAGAAGATGAATGAGGTTTTAGGTGGCTTAAAGTAAAATGGATGGCAATTAGAGAAAGAAGGAAGTAAAAAAGGCTTTGGTTTTGTGAAAGAAAGAAAAATAATAATTCTTTTTAAACTTTTATGGTCTTCCAAATGGACATATGTAAATCCTATACACCATAATAAAGAAATGGACACATGTAAATCTTATACACCATTATTAAGTAAAAGATTAGTTGCATGTACTCCAAATGACATGTGAAAATTTAGATAAAAAAATTTTAGTTTAGTTTAATTAATTTTAATTTTTTGGCAAACTTCTCATTTGATCTTTAATCTTAAAGAAACTGAATCTTGGATTTAAATTTTTTATTTTATTTTTAAGCCCTAAGTTTGTTCTTCAATTCTATAGAGATTATTCGCTAGGAAAAACGGCACCGTTCTGCATTGTTCTTCCTTCTTCTTAACCTTTTTCCCTCTGCCTTACTACCGTATGCCCGTCCAAGTTCTTTCTTCTTTGCCATTCTCTTTTTGCCTTATTGTGCACTAAGGAAAAAAAAAAGAGAAATAGCATTTATACTAAAAATTCAAGCAAAAACAAGATTAAAAAAAACTTTTGATATTAAACAACCCATTTTTCAGATTCCTTTTTTGCCTTTTTCTCTGCCTCACTATGTTAGAGAAGTGCAATTAAGGCAATTGCCTTTAGCACTATATATACACTTTTCATTGATATGAACAAAGACATTTTCATTCATTAATATTCATTATAATATGAATTGATTTAATCTTAAATTAATTAATGAAGTCCATGATATAAGCATAGCATGAAGAAAATCATGATAGGATCATGATAGTAAAATTCCTACATGTGTAATTATGTTTATATCTAAATCATCCCTAGCTATGAGATCAATGAGATGAGACATCGTTGATCCAGATAGGCTGACACATGTTTTACTCTTTGATTAGATCAAGTAGTAGTTCTCATAAACTATAAGCATAACATGTTTATAGTTAACATATGGATGCTTGCAAAAGTAGTCAAGTACATCGAAAACCTGCTATGAAATTATCATATGGGTATTCTAAATATATGTTAATGATAATTTCATCATAGCAATGGTACAAATATCATTCGACTTGAGGTGCTTAAGGTTTATCTTAGATACTGATCATGTGCTTTGACTTCATTCCTTGTTGCCTTCGGGAGAGGTTGATTATAGGGTGGTGATTGAGTATAGTTTGAGATATTCGAAGATAGTTGGGTAGCTAATAGAGGATTCACCACTCCTATTAGAAGGAGAATATAACTTATTGAGATTGTTACTCGGAAAACTTTGGCCAAAGTAGGATTATCTCGAAGAAAGTCTTTAGAGATATATCTTTATGAATAATGAATCTCGGTGACAAGTACTGACATCACTTGGACTATATATGATGTAGTTAGTCTAGTGAGAGCTGACACTTAGACCGTATTCTGAACCGAGTGGGGCATAGTGAGAGTGAAAGGACTAATTACACAGATATTGTCTATGGAAAGGGTCGTAGTTAAATCACTGATTTTCTAGTCAAGTGGGGGTCATGATGTGTTACTAGATACCGCTCATGATTTGCTTAAGATCAAATATTATTCTGAATGGCCAATATAACCAGAAACCTAATGGATCACACGCATTGAAGGTACGTAGATTAAGTAAAATGGGCAATTGGATTGAATTCGAATGGAGGGAGAAAAGTCTGGTTTAGACAATTTTTCGGTCGGAACATACATGTCCAAGTTGGAATTTGCTATTGGACCATAATTGTATTCGTTCTCGATCTGGACATGGGATGTCACGACCGGAAACTGCCTGATTTTGGCATTTTCCAACCAGGAAATGTGTCCTGATCGGGACCGAAGTCAGAATATGAGATCTAATTTGATTAGGATTCTTTGAGCGGGGGTTTTGAACCCTAATTGCTCAAGGATTATAAATAGTCCATTTTTTGACATTCAGACATAGCTGCTCAAAAGGAACAAAATTGGTTTCATTTTTCCTTCTCCTCCCTTGTATCTTCTCTTGCTAGCACAAGAAATTGTGCAAAATTCATAGCCAAAAAGTTTTTCTCTTCCTATATTTCGTGTGGACTATCGTTAGAAGTGATCCTATGAAGGATTACCCATTTTTTGACATTCAGACATAGCTGCTCAAAACGAACAAAATTGGTTTCATTTTTCCTTCTGTTCCCTTGTATCTTCTCTAGCTAGCACAAGAGATTGTGCAAAATTCATAGCCAAAAAGTTTTCCTCTTCCTATCTTTCATGTGGACTATCGTTAGAAGTGATCTTATGAAGGATTACTGTTGTTTGTAATAACCTGGTAAGGTGAAACGAAGAACAAAAGTTCTGACAAAAGGTAATCTTTTTCTAACCTTATATAGTTGGATAATTGGTTAAGACTACATATGTTGTTCCATAAATTTGAGATTACAAAATTTTAAATTTCGTTGCGCTTGTATATGTGATATAAATGGTGTAATCCCAACACTGTACATTGAGAAGAAAGAAAAAAAAGCATATGAGACCAAATCAAACTAGATCCCAAACAAATAAACTCACATATTCATGTAGATGCAGAACACTGTATGGATTAATATGATAAAACATCAAGCAAAAAGAAGATTGGAAAAATAGAATTTTCTCAACAAAATAAAATAGAGGTATTGTCTGTAGGAAGATAAGGACTAGAACATACTAGGAGCACCAATAGGAGTCAAACCCATCACCGACTAAATAGCAAAAATATAACGATCAAAAAGGAAAATCTAGAAAGGAAAGGGGACTAACATCCACAATTAGGCATGGCCAACAGTTCGAAACCTGCGGTTCTCCGGTCCTAAAAAATTGGGACCTGATCGAAAGCGTCTAGGGGATGGTTCTGGGTTGGCTTGTAACTGACCTGTTCCGGTCTAATTCGGACGGTTCTAACTATTATTTTTTTAAAAAAAATTTAATTATAAATTATATTAAAATTTAATAATTTAAATTAGTTTAGAAGTTAAATATATACAATTAAAATAAAAATAGTGTACTTATAATTTTTATTTATGTAAATTGTATTTAATTGGGGTTAATTTTGAAAATAAAGTTTTAATTTGTCTTATTAGTTGAAAAAAAATTTAAGTTAAAAAAATGAGAAGTAATAAATTTAAAAAATTTTAATTGGACTATAATAAATTAAACTAAATGAAATTAATAATTTTATTCTAAATAAAAATTGATTTAATTTAAAATTTTTTATTTTTAAATGAAAAATAAAAACAATAATAAATGGGTTGGAAGTTAATTTTTTCTATCATTAATTAAATTAATATATCATATTGGGGTTTAGATGAATTAAATGGCACATAGTTCTCTTACCGCTTAAATTTGTTGACTATTCGTTTACCTTATTTAATCCGAACCGTTGATGCCTGATTTGCCAACAGTTCTTTTGGTCATATATATTATTTTTTCGTCATATCCTTCTTTTAGAAATTTTTATTATCTTAGTTCCGCTTTTGTCTAATCATTGAGACACGCTTGGGCTTCTAATAATTCAGGAGCAAAGTTTGATCACAATTCATCCAAAATATTACCTTATGCACTAAATGCTTATTCAACTGCAATTGGACTTGTAAAAAATTATTTTACAATTTGAAAGAGAATGAAATAAATGTTTTGGTGGTGATTTTACTATTTAAGAATAGAAAAATCTTTACCTACTTTGCTATCACTAAATTTAAAATTTGTTGTTAGATAACAGACAAATTTGAGTAAAACAGTAGATGATCAGAGTTTTTTTTTATGATTTTTTAATATCAAACAATTATCCTTTCTCATCATTTCCAATTCAACGTCATCTTGACTATGAAAAATATGTGAAGTAGTAATATTATACAAATTACTAAATTCATTAAATAGTTTACTAGTATTTCTTATAACTTCATTTATTATTGTATCAATATTAGCATCATTTATATCAAAACATTCATAATAATTTTGCAAATATTCAATTGACATGTCAATTTTACATCTAGGATAAAAAAAATACAACATCCAAGGTTAATTATAGGAATAAATTTAAAATAGGCTAAGCTCTTGATTCTCATGGCAATATAACATCATGCAAAATATCATTTATATACTTTTTAAACATATTAACAATATTAGTACGTTAAGCAGAAAATAAATGACATGTAGGATAATAAGTACTACTTAAAATATATGTTGTATCATTAAAAATTTTCAAAATTTATAAAAGATTTTGACAAACGTCCCAATTTTGTGGATATAAATTAACCTGTAGTACATTAGTTGAAACAAATAAGCACAATAATTCTTTATATCCATACGACTTGTTGATTAATTCATATATTGAATTCAAACCAGTTGGAACATTTTGTGAAATTTTTTTGGATTTTTTTCCATTTTCATGACAAATTTGAGTTCATAATTTCATAACTTTAGGATTTTCCTATAAATATACACAAATTTAAAATATGACATGCACATCTAATATATAAAAAAATTTTCTACCACTATTAGATTGACATAATAATTGAAACTCTATAATAGAAGCGGTGTTTGCTGCCGCATTATCAAAACTGATTGCAAAAATTTTATTAACTAAACCGTATTCTTCCAAAATAATTTTTATCATTTTAAATATGTTATCAGAGGTATTTTTTTCATCAAATACTCTTAGTGCAAGTTTTTTTTATATATTTTTAATTATTATCTATCTAATGACATGTTAAATTTATACATGAATGCATGCACCAATAATCACTCCAAATATTACTACAAATTATGATATGTCTATTCAAAGACAAAAATATTTACAATTTTTTTTTATTTTTCTTATACAATTTAAATAAATCACGTTTAATTAGAAAGAGATAGAAAAATGAAAGTGTAATTAGAAAGAATTTAAGAGAGAACAAAATAATTGATAGTGTAATTAGCAAATAATTAAGGAAGTATGTAGAGAGAATGGAGAGAAATTGAGTTTGAGAATTTGAGAAAAATTTAATATAATAATATTGAAATGTATTAAAATATTTATAGAGAATTTTGAAAAATTGAAAAGATAAAAATACTCTTAAAAAATAGTTATTATTCTTCTGTTGTAAGGTGTATTTTGGTCTTTTCCTTTCTTAAAATTAATTATAATTTTTAATAACCAAAACTGTTGTCCTTACGGGTCCATTTGAATTGGGACCGGAAACTACGGTCAACGGTCTAGTATGGATTTGACCAGACCGGTTCCAATATGGTTTGACTTGTTCCGGTTAAATCTGGCCATATCTATCCACAATTTGCAGTAGAAGGCTCGTAGAATATGCAAAAACAAAAAATTATGAAAAAACTCTTAGAAATTGATTTGCCGATTTAAAAGTACTGTAATTCTTCAGTAAGTTTAAGCTTTTGCTACTATACAAGATGCATTAATACATTTAAATTTTCAAATATAACAGTAGATTAATTAATTTATTTAGTAAATTTATTATCACTCGATATATAAAATAGAATTAAAAATAAATGATAGGATGATTATAGATATAATATTATATCAACACAGTGGAGAAGAATTAATAAATTTATAGGGGTTGAGAAGACAGGGCTTGATACTTGATGGGAGAAGGAAGTGGTAAAATAAAAAAATTTATACTATATAAAAAGCAGAGTCGGAAAAAGGAGAAACGTCACTTAAAAGTTAAAACAGTGGATTTTAATTGTTTTTGTTTAAATTAATTCAAACCATACGGAGTTTAATTTCTATAAGTTAGCCCCCGAAATTTTAATTACTTTCAATTTAGAACAAGCATCTGATTAAATAATTCTCACTAATTATATTCTTTATTAAATAATTTAATTGTTTCAATTTCACTTCAAATAAAATTTTGTTATTCTACTATTTAATTCAAATTTCTAATTAACTTAATTATTTATAAATTAAAATTTTTCTTTTTATTTTTTAGTTCAAATTTAGATTACATCAGCATAATTTTAATTACAAAAATTTATTATTTAATTTTTTTTGAAATCGGAGAATAATTTACTAGTTAAAAACAATAATAAAAGTAATTATAATTTTCAATTTTTTGAAAGAAAAAAAATGCATTAACCCAAATGAAAAAGATATAGCACTTAAAAAAAATTCTTATTAGCAAATTAAAATCAAACTGAAGTTAATTTGGACTTCCTCGAGAAGAAGAAGAAATCCTTGAAGCTTCTTCATGGCAAACATGGTGGCTTCTCCTCTCCTTCGGATGCTCTCCGACAGGCTTAGTTCTCTTATCGA
>CATIWF010073514.1:0-11233 GCA_949630135.1 Balakata baccata
AAATAAAATAAAGTAACGTCTTTGGCACATAAAAATTGTATATAAGCTTCTGATTGCATTATAATTTGAATACCAACTTTCTAGATATATAATTTGATGTAAAGATTTCATGACTTTCACACTACTTCAAAAAGAAAAAAATATATATATTTTTTCATTAATACTTATTTAGGAAAAAAGGATGACTTTTAACCTAAATTGTTTGGAAGATTCCAAAAGGTGATTCTCTAGTATGTAATTATTTTCTCCAACCATTCAATAAATTTGATCCGTGTTGGATAGATTCATTAAGAGATTAATTGTTTTTATCTAAATTATTCAATAAATTTGATTCGTGTTGGATAGATTCATCAAGAAATTAATTATTTTTATTTAAATTTTAAAAGTATTTTATACTCAAAATTTGAATTCAAAATTTTAAGAAAGGAGAAATTATCGCCGTCTCATTTTATTTTATTTTATTTTTTTGTTGATTATCATATATGATTTAAAATTAAAAAAAAAAGAAAATACACTATTGTAGAAATTTTTACCTGGCTCTATTAAAAAAAAAAGTAGTGTATATATATAAAATTATAAAATTGTAAGCAAGAAAATTCAGGATCTGAAAGTTTCATATGATTATAAGAACATGATGTGTGGTTGTGTATAATTTGTGAACTAATTATCAAACTTGCGATTATGACAGCAGCATTATACCAATAATTTTAATTTGGTAGGTACCGAGTTATAACAACCATTTTGTTTTACCGAAATACCCCTCCCTCTATATGCCAATATTAATCACTTCAGTTCATGTTTGTTGGACCATAATACCCTTTTCCCCACGTGATTTTCTCTGTCATTTCCGTTTATATTTACGAAAATGCCATTCCTTTAGTTTCCCTAACTAACCTCCGGCTTTCGCCATTGACTGTTGAGGTTCACCAAACCATTGCTGTGTTAGAGGCTTGAAGAGAAACCCCCTATAAAACCCCATCCGTCTCTCTATTCTCACCCAGAACCTCCATTTTCCTCTTGCCCATTTTCTCTCTCTAAGAGAAAAAGCTCTTTGAGAGAAATAAGCAAACACCTTGCTTGAATTGAAAATGGCTCTCTCTACTCTCTCTTCCAAGGCGCTTTACAGCAATACCCAACTTCTCTCTAAGCCTCACCACCACCACCAGCCGGCTTTCGGTATTCTTCCGGGCAAACCCAGATCCCTTCCTTCAATATCCGCCGTCCATGCCGCCGAATCCACCGATAATTCTGTTGCGGTGAAGGGATCTCCGGCGGTGGTGGCGCCTATTGCTGCCCCTGGAGCTGGAAAGTGGTCCTTGGACAGCTGGAAATCCAGGAAAGCACTGCAACTTCCTGAATACCCGGATGCGAATGACTTAGAGTCGGTATTGAAAACTCTTGAGGCTTTCCCGCCAATTGTTTTCGCTGGGGAAGCCCGGAGTTTGGAGGAAAAGCTTGCTGAGGCTGCCATGGGGAATGCGTTTTTGTTGCAAGGTGGCGATTGTGCTGAGAGTTTCAAGGAGTTTAGTGCTAATAATATAAGAGATACTTTCAGAGTCCTCCTCCAGATGGGTGTTGTGCTTATGTTTGGTGGTCAAATGCCCGTCATTAAGGTTAGAATAAATTTTTGGAGTTGAAAGTTCTCTTTTTTCCGCAAAATTGATTTTTAATTTTGAGATTTGATTATTTCTTTTTGGTTTTGATTGTAGTGTATTAGAATGTAGGAAATTGTTTAACTGGGAACGCTAATTGATGATGCCTCTTATCTAGGCGTATATTCTTGTTATGAAAGGTGGATTTCTGTAATATCATGTTTATTGGAAGGCTCTTATATGGTGGCTGGGATATTCATTCAGCGGAGTGTAGGTTATTCACTCTAATGTCAATTACGTAATGTGGGATTTCAAACCTGAAATTTATGTCGATTTATGCTAGAATCTATACTCCATTACATTTTAAGATGGAGACACTGTTTGGCATTGAGTTTGGAAAAAATGTTTTTACTAAATATTTTGTATTTTTAACTTTTTTTTTTTTAGTTTTGAATAAATGGATTTTTTTTTTTCAGGTCTAAAAAAAGCAGTTTATAAAAAATTAAAAAAATCAGTCAATTAAATTAAAAAAAATTCAAAATTTGCTTTTAGAATTCTCAGTAGCAATCCCAAACACTCCCGGAATGGGCTTTGCATGGAAGATTATTCATTACCTTGTTTAACAGTGAGTTGGATATTTTAGGTGGGAAGAATGGCTGGTCAATTTGCAAAGCCTAGATCAGACGCATTAGAGGAGAAGAATGGAGTGAAATTGCCAAGCTACAAAGGGGACAACATCAATGGAGATGCTTTTGATGAGAAGTCGAGAATTCCAGACCCACAGAGGTTGATAAGAGCTTACAGCCAGTCTGCTGCAACTCTCAACCTTCTTAGGGCCTTTGCCACTGGAGGGTATGCTGCAATGCAAAGAGTTACCCAGTGGAATCTTGATTTCGCAGAGCACAGTGAGCAAGGTGATAGGTAAGCTAATTAAAATTACTTTCGAGTAATAGTTGCATTGATCAATTTCATTTGTAAATTTCTGGGGATGTGATTTTTGAAATGGTTATACTGGTTTGTCTTGTAGGTACCAAGAATTGGCACATCGGGTTGATGAGGCCTTAGGATTCATGGCTGCGGCAGGACTCACAGTGGAGCATCCTGTCATGACAACTACTGAATTTTGGACATCACATGAATGCTTGCATTTGCCATATGAGCAAGCTCTTACAAGGCTGGATTCCACTTCCGGCCTGTACTATGATTGCTCTGCTCACATGCTCTGGTGTGGAGAGCGTACCCGTCAGCTGGATGGTGCCCATGTAGAGTTCCTAAGAGGAATTTCTAATCCTCTTGGTATCAAGGTACTTCAATGCGACTGTTTTTAAAATGATCAATGTCACTATTATTACCTATAATGACTGAATTTACCATTTTGTTGCAATTTTTTATTCACCACCTACACTAATTATACTGCAGAAATTCTCTTTTGGACCAAATTCTCCATTTCATTCTGCTAAACTTTTGGAACTTCTTGCTTCAAACAAAATTCTACGATTTATTATCATAAGCTTTGGTTAACATCTTGATGTAATCCTATTGTTTAAACCATCAACTCCTACTTAAGTTGCAACCTTAAACATTCTGAGTCTATACAAAACACCAGAATTCTTGTGATGATGCATCTTTAAATTTGAACTATCATAATTATATTGTCCAAAAGCATTGTTGCAACATCTTTTTGTACCAATTCAAAACTCAAATCCACCTGCTTCTCTTTGTATATCTAAGCTGTGTGATTTAGAAATGGAGCTGTCTATGTGCCAGTAAAAGTTAGTGGCTGAACATTGTTCTGATGCAGGTGAGCAACAAAATGGATCCAAACGAACTGGTTAAACTCATTGAGATTCTGAATCCTAACAACAAGCCTGGAAGAATTACAATCATCTGTAGAATGGGTGCTGAAAACATGAGAGTCAAGCTTCCTCACTTGGTCAAAGCAGTACGCAGGGCAGGACAAATTGTGACATGGGTTTGCGATCCCATGCATGGGAACACCATTAAGGCACCATGTGGACTAAAAACGCGTGCCTTTGATGCAATTTTGGTAAGATTTAAATTGTCAAGTTGTTCGATTTATTTTCTTTAAGTTTGACATTAGAGCATTTGCCAACATTCTAATGGTTTTATAAATCCAAGGGTGAAATAATGTGCTTTAAATATGGGCTAATGCTAAGAACATTCCAACGACATGAAAAAAAAAAAAAAAACAAAAGAAATGACTTGAGAGTTCAATTTTATAGTGGTAAATATTATGCAATTTCAGGTGCTTATTTCTGACATAATGACGATGACATTCTTAGTAGCAACAGTTGCAATGTCTTAGTAGCATGTCACTATATTGTGATATCAATTTAAATCTATAGTTAAGCGAATTGTCAAGTCCTGCACAATCCACGTAACAGGTTTCCGTTTGAGTAGGGGAGTTCTGTAATCATTCAGTGGATAAAAAGTCGGTTAATCATTATACAACATAATGAATGGTGTTTGTAAATGTGACATGTCATTGTCAAAGTTGTCTCTGGGATAAAAATGAGTAGAAATTTTCGATAATTGAACTTATGATTCACTTATAGTCACTCAAATTGGATCATGTGATCCTGGTTATTAGCTAACCTTGTCAATTAAATGAATTAAGTTTTTTTTTTCGGCTGTTCCTCCTTCAACTTCGGCTTGTATTATTTGATGTTTGCAGGCCGAGGTTAGAGCATTCTTTGATGTCCATGAGCAAGAAGGAAGCCATGCTGGAGGAATTCACCTAGAGATGACCGGCCAAAATGTGACAGAGTGCATTGGTGGGTCAAGGACAGTGACCTTTGATGACTTGGGCTCACGCTATCACACACATTGTGACCCAAGGCTCAATGCTTCTCAGTCACTTGAGCTAGCATTTATCGTCGCTGAGCGACTTAGAAAAAGAAGGATAGCCTGCATTCCGTGAGCCTGTAGGCACAGCTCCAAGGTCATGTGTCAGTTCTTATTCATCAGCAGTTTCAATGTATTTGGTAGTTAATATGTTTGCTGCACGTCGTACATCAATACTTGTCTTGTACTTCATAACTTTCCATTGCCACATCAATCCAACAATTGTTTCCCTCAGTTGAATGCAACTCTGAAATCCTCTAAAATGATGCCTACTTGATGAGCAAGGGAACCAAACATGATGGATTATTTTATAATAATAAAGATGAATCTTATATCATTGAAATAAGCTTGAAAAGAGTTCAAAAGTCATTAATATGATCAAAGTACTATTTAGGTGTATTCCAGCTCATAACAGACGATATTTCTAGTTGGATTTTAGCTTTGTTGTGTCTTCTCCATCCGGAATTAGGATTTCTTTTGATTACTTATGATAAATACATCCTATTTAGGTGTGTAACAGCAAGATTTGATTGAGATTGATACTATTTTTCCAAGTGAGGCATGTTGCTCTCTTAGCAATCTTAAGTATTGATTTGCATATGATGTTTAGCATTAACGTGTGGCATGAAATCAATTTTTTTTCTTAGTACCCTCTTGTTATCAATTCCTTTCATGGGAGTGAAGGGTTTAGATTTTTTAATCAAATTGATTTGGAAATCATCTAGATTTGGAATTTAGGGATTGTCAAGTTCAAAATTATATTCCAAATCAATTGTATCTGTCATTTACTTTTTGTATCAAAACTCTAAACCACACTATACTTTTATGAACCTTACTCCAAAATACAAGCATTTTTATAAATGAAAAAAAATTGTCAAAAGGAAAGAGATTTTTTTTTTTTGAAAACAAAGGAAATTCATTAATTGGAATCAGATGCCAATACATCAAGCAGAAGAGCGGAGGACAAGACACCCACACGTCTGGACTAGACATAGAACCTGCCACCCTAGCGAGAGTATGAGAAGCATGGTTTGCGGATCTTCTAACAAAATTAAATGAACATCGAGTAAAATCCTTGGCAAGGATTTTAAAATCAGACACTAGAGAACCAAAATAAGATAAATATGTTATAGCACGTTGAATGGAGTTGATCAGGACCTATGAGTCGCCTTCCACGATCACATTAGTAACATTCATCTGCTTAAGCCAACAGAGTGTCTTGCAACAGCTCATAGTTTCTGCTTCAGTCGGTTCTAAAGCTCCCCCAACAGTTCCATTAGCAGCAGCTAAGAAGCATTTCCTATCATCTCTCAAAATGCACACGTACCCTACTATACCTGAAGACATGAACACTGCTGCCTCGAAGTTGCACTTAATAGTTCCTTGTGGAGGTTTCTGCCAGTAGACGGCTCTGTAATTGGTACCATCACGATCCAACCTTAAATAATTCTCTCATATTTTTGGATTTCATCCAAGTCCATTTTATTTATTCTTAAAATTTCCAATGTGTGTAACCCATTAGGTTTCTGGTTATATTGGCCATCCGAATTAACAATTAATTTGAACAAGTTATAAGCGATATCTAGCAGCACATCATGACCCACAATTGATCGGAAAGTTAGTAGTTTAACTATTAACCTTTCCATGGTTAGTCACCATACTCTTAGTACAAAATCACACTAAACTAAAGCGTGGAACACATCCTCCTCAATAGCATTACATAGGGGTCGCATATTAGAAACATCCACTGACTTTGTCCTTAAGGCACACTTGGTAGGGAGACAACCCACACAAGCTTTCCATATCAAATTCCCTATCTTAGCTAGAACTTGGAGGTTCCATATTTTTTTTCCATAGAATAGGGCAAGGATTCTAATGGCTTTGAAAGTGATTAGCCATGAGAGTTTAATTTATTGCCACTTTAGTGGTGTAGGAACCCCTCTTGTCTCGAGTCTACAACCATCGTCATCACTTATTGAGTTACCAAGAGGGATTTTCAAATTTTCAGCTCTCTCTCTACTTGAGAATAGATCTCGCAACACATTTTCATCCCAGCTACCATCAGCTCTATCTCGCAGAGCATTTACCTTACTTTTCTCCAAACCAGGGGGCACAAGGATCTCAATATATGGATAAGAGCTAGGGATCCTTCCAAATGCTCACAGTTGTGCCAGAACCAATGCGACACCTAAATCCATCCCTCAATAAATCTAGAGTGGACACTATGCTGCTCCATATAAAGCTAGGATTAGAACCTTAGCTTCCAATAAGGAGCTATTGCATAAGCTATAAGGGAAGAAGGAGCTGATAATAAATGCCATCCCTATTTTGCCATTAATGCCTGATTGAACTCATGGAATTTGTGTACTCCACAACTTTTTGGGACACAAAGGCGATCCTAGGACATCCAGTTTATACCTCGATTCCTGGAGCTGGCAGTGTTCCAAAAACTATTCATATCGCTCTAATTCGTTGCAAAGCATCTTTGGGAGAACAAAAACACTCATCACATACAACAGGATGGCTTGCACCATTGATTTGAGAAGCACTTCCTTGCCTGCTCGTAATAGATGCTTCATATGCTAACCCTGTAGTCGATGCCAGGTTTTATCCTTTACAAAAGGGAAGACCCGATACTTGTTTCTCCCAACCAACGAAGGAAGACCTAAGTACTTGCCTCGATCAGTAACTCCATTCACCTAATAAAAAGAACAAATTTCCTCTTTTCAGTTCGGCTTCATATTGTAACTAAATAAGATTGATGATTTCTAAAAATCTATCTATTGACCTGATAGCCTTCTCATAGATCTTTAAGCATTGTTTCACCATACCGATCTCCTAGATATTGGCTCTGAAAAACAAAAAACTACTGTCAGCAAAAAATATGTGGGATGCTGTTGGAGCCTTTTGTGCCACACTACAACCATAAATCAATCCCTAACCAATATAGCTTGAGAGAAGATTGGAAAATCCCTCTACACAAATGATGAATAGATACAGGCTCAAGGGATCCCCTTGCCTAAGGCCCCTCTGAGGAATAATTGGACCGAGCTCTTCCCCGTTTTGCAGAATACGGTACTCAACGGTTGTGACACATAATATGACTAGTCGAACAATCTTCTCATGAAATCCCAACTTAATCATCATTTTTCAAGAACTCCCACTCTTATCTTCAATGCTGACATATATATCTTCAATGCAACAAACCCATGGATTCCTTTTCTCTTCCTATCAGTGCCCAATTTCATAAGCCACTATTGCATTATCTGTGATTAGCCTTCCCGCACTCTGGGTCTCTGATATAACTATAGGCGAAATATGCTTCAATAGATTTGCAATTGCTTTGGCCATGATCTTATAAATTATGTTACAAAGAGCATTTGGTCACAGGTCACCAACTTTCTCTAGGTGTCATACCTTGGGGATCTAAACAATCTGAGTATTGTTAAAACCTATGGAAGAACTGAGTTGTTAGATAATTAAGACAAGCTTGCATCACCTGTGGGCCTATAATATCCCAAAATTTCTAATAAAAACACAGATTCATCCATGTTGTAAAAACCAGATTGGTCTAATCAGTTTAACCGAAATAATTGAAAATCAATCCTTAGGCCAAACAGTTTTTATCTTCAAAATTGAAAGGAAAACAATCCGGTGGAAAAACCGGCGATTCGAACGGTTCAACCGGAAAAACTGGAAACCGGCTGGTTTTGACCAGTTTTTTGGGGTTTTTTTTTAATTTTTTACAAAAAAATGTAATTATTAAATTTCATCCAATCTAGCCAATTCAATTGGTTCAACCAAAAAATTGATCCCAAAACTAGATGAGTTAACTATAAACTAATTAAATTGATCAAAATAAATATATTTTTAAACAATTAATCCACCCTTATTCATAAAATGATATGTTATCTTCATTCTTACTTTTTTTCTATGTAGGATTGTTCACTCATTTTTATATTTTTTTCTTATTTCTTTTTTATATTACTTTTTTTTACAATTTGAAAATTTTAGCTGATTGTATTTTCAAGTTATAAATTACCTTTAATTTAATAATTAATTAAACGTTTAGTTATACAAATATATGAAATATGATTTTTAAAAAAATAAAAAAGAGAATATTAGACATGTTATATTATTCTTGTACACTAGAAATATTAAGCCCATATAGGCCTAGAGCCCAAGGTCCACCCCAAAAGCTAGCCAAGACCCCAGACCCATATAAGCATCACAGATTATTGTAATAGTTCCGATGTGGAATTTCCACCACGCTTCGCATGCCGCATCACCTATGAATTGGACGTCATGGCTCTGATACCAATTAGGCCCATATAGGCCTAGAGCCCAAGGTCCGCCCCAAAAGCTTTTAGAGTGGACCTTGGGCTCTAGGCCTATATGAGCCTAATTGGTATAAGAGCCTTGTTCGGATTACAGTGAGAATTACTGTATATGGTTACGTTTAGATTGATGACCAAAACTTATTTTCTATTTTTATTATATATGAGACATATTATGTTTTATTATATATAAGACATATTATATTTTATGAAAATACTACGTAGACCGGTTTGATTCCGGTTCGACCTTAAATCCGTGATCCGCTGGATTTTCTGATTCATTGACCGAGCCGATTTTTACAATCTTCCCATCAGGTCTAAGGGATTTGTCTGCATGCACAGAGAAGACATCATCTCTAATTTCCCAAACTTTAAAAGGCCGCAGTAGGTCTTCATTCTAGCCATCAGTAGCTTTGCACTTGACATGTCCGAGGATTACATCAGCTGCACAACTTCTTAAAGTGAAAAGATTTGTAAAGTAGCTGCAAAGTAACTCTTTGAAGCCTTTGTTCCATTCACACCACTGACCCATATCATCCTTCTGGAGCACAAAAGAGTTTTTCGTTTTCCTTAAGCAGGCAAAATTATGGAAGAACCAAGTGTTAGAATCACCCAATTGAAGCCAGCTCTATTTAGATTTGTGTCTCCAATATATTTCTTGTGGTCTAAGAGTAAACCAATTTGTCTTGCACCTTCTTGAGACGCTTATGGGCAGTAGCTATTCTGACACAACAGAGAGTATTTATTTCTTCCTTGCACTCTTTGATTCTGGTACTAAACCTTCTGTGAAGTTCAACTCCCCAAGTTTGCAACCTTTCCCCTCAAAGACATAACCATTCCTGAATAGACATGGACCATGGTGGATGAAGGATCCTAGCCATTTTCAACCTTCTGCCTACATTCTTCTTCCCGGATCCAAGAGTTTTCAAAGCGAAAGCGCTTGGGATTGAACCCATGCCTAATTGCCAAGTCAAGAAAAATAGTTGAATGATCAGACGTCTAACACCCACCTATTATATAGAAATAATCATATCGCATAAGTGAAATATATCACATTACTTATTTTAAATGTCCAAATTTATTTTATTATCTGTTTTTATAGAACGGATTTTATATATATTTTATTTTTTCTTATTTATAATAACAATTACTACATCTATAAATATATTAAATCATTATAGTTGCACTCACATATAAAGTAATTTCAATTATTAGATATATTCTTAATACATATACAAAATGAGACAACTACCCACATGCATGATCCAAAATCAAGAGAACAATAGTAAGTAACCGACTCTCTAGCTCGGTCTTCTATGCCTTTTATGATATAGGCTGATATTTCTTCTTAATCAACTTTGTTATTTACTATCTACAGCTTCAATTCCTGCGTGCAAAATGTTATGAAATCAAATACAAGAAATAGGATAGGAGAAATGTTAATTCAATATTCAAAATATAGTAGAAAATGGAAAACCAATCTGAGGCCTGTGTAGCATACAGTTTCCTTAAGACAAATTCGCCTCCTGCACGGGTGTTTAGGATAACCGGCGTTTGTCTCCCAGGATACAACAGATTCAAGTAGTTATTGAACACACAACACCTACTTACAGCAAACTTTGCTTTGCCACAACCTCTATCACTTGAGAAGAAGAAGGAGAAGAAAGAGAGAAACAATCAAAGTATGATTTCTTGAACAACTTGAACAACTTAGCATAAACCACTTATTTATACTAGATGGAGGAGACAATGAATTAATTGTGATTAATTTCCTTTAAAGGCTGTCAATAATGCCTTTGTAACTCTCAAATAATGGTGAAATTAATCTTTAAAACATCAGAAATTGACATTCCAAAAGACATGAAGCTCAAAGGTTCATTCTGGAACAGAATCCACAAGGGCGTGTGGATCCACACAACCGTGTGGATCTGCCTTATACTCCCCTGCAGGCAAAACTACACGACCGTGTGGATCCATACGGGCTTGTCAGTGGCCTAGCCGTGTGGATCCACACTGGAGTGTGAATCCACACGACCATGTGGATCAACACGGGAGTGTTGCCAAATTTTCCAGAAATAAAAAAAAAATAAATTGAAAAAATTGGGCTTGTTCAGGACCATGAGATTTTGGGCCGACATTCGTGTACGCAGGTCGCGCACCCACGCATTGGGCCATCCCGACCCATGGATTTGCACCCTCCCTGCGCCTGAGCGCGCGAGAGAGAGCCTTCCATTCTACTTTTCTTACCCATGTAAGAAAGCATTTTTATATATAAACACAAGTCCAACTTCAATTCTTAGTGATGTGGGACAAATTCCCACTCACTTTTCACCTTTAAATCTCCTTATCATGGAGCTTACTTTGAGCTTCAATTTCTATTCACACATTTTCCATTTTGAGCATATGAATATATTAATTCATAGTCCTCATGTCAAGGAA
>CATIWF010073533.1:0-45287 GCA_949630135.1 Balakata baccata
GTCTTGATCCACAATTGACCGAAAAGTTAATAGTTTGGCTACGAACTTTTCCATAGATAATATTCGTGCAATTCATTCTTTCACTATCCTATACCCTACTCGGTTCAAAGCATTGATTTTGTGTCAGCTTCCACTAAACTGATTACGTCACACATAGCACAAATGATATTAGATCTTGTCATTGAGACTCATTACTCTATTAGACATGTCATTGAAGACCGTTTTCATGATATTTTCTCTATGTTTCGAGATTTACAAGTAATGATTCTAACAAGAGGTCATGGGTATACACTCACTCTATTATGAGCGGTAAATCCTTTGTTAGCTACTCAATTACCTTCGAATTCTTCAATCTATACTTAATCATCTCCATATGAGCAACTTCTGTCAGGCAATAAGGAATGAAGTTAAAGCATAAAATTAGTATTCAAGATATCCTTAAGTACCTCAAGTCTAAAGATAATTGCACTATTGTTATGATGAGACTATTATTGATATTTGAATAGATAATTTATATGATTGTTTCATAGCAGGTCATCTAATTTACTTGACTACTATTAGCAAACATCTACATATTAACTCTAAACATCTCATACTTACAACTTATAAGATCTACTATTTGATTCAATCAAAGAGCATAACATATACTAATTTATCCGTATCAATAATGTTTCATCTTGTTGATCCTATGACTAGGAATACTTTAGATATTAACATAATTATACATGATAGAAATTTCATTATTAGAATCTTATCATGATTTCCTTCATGTTGTGTTTTATAACATAGACTTTCATTTATTAGTTTAAAATTTATATCAATTTATATGCAAATGAATACTAATATAATGAAATAATGTCATTATAAATGTGTACACTAAGTGCTTCAGACAATTAACTTTTGGGCACATCTCTAATAGTGTTAACTAATTGGAGTGATAAGGATTGGAGAGATAAAGATGATAAATGGAGTGATAAGAAAGCTGATCAAGTCATGGTTGTTATTCATAATATAACAAATTCAAGGTGTTGTATTAAGACTCAATGATGTCAACATGGTAAATTAGAGAAAGAGCAACTATCTCCTTCATTCACGTCAAGCAACAACACAAAATAGAGATGTGATTGGCTCAAATCTTGTGTGCTAATATCTTTCCTTATTTGTATTATCTTCTTCTAAAATAAAGTCTATATATATAATAAAACTTTAACTCTCTTCTCACAAGAAGCTCTAATATCGTAAAGAAAAATTGGAACTTTTTTCTTTGTAAACAAATGATTTCTCTTTTCAATGTGCAAAAAATTCTTTAGATCCCATTTGGATTGAAAGAATTTAAAATTCATAAATTTCATAAAATTTATAAATTTTAATTCATGATTGTGAAATTTATAAATTATAAGAATTCTATCTTTTGATTTGACTATAAAATCTATGGATTGATGTTGTAATTATCCTTACACTTATGTTTGGTTCAATGATCGTAATCTATAGATTTAACAATTAATTTCCAATTTCACTCCTTATTAAATATTGATAATTTATTAATAATTAAGCATATACAATTAATTCCACTATATGCTTGAAAATTTTAAAAATAAAATTAGTTATTTTAAGAGTTAAAAAGTAAAAAATTTATTATACATTATAATGTTTAATTACATTTGTTAAAAAGATATTTTTATTAACAATTTAATGTATATTAATACTATATTATGCAAAATAATAATAATAAGTTGAAATTAAAAGAAAAATAATTTTTTGCTTTTTTGTGATTAAATATAGTTTTGAAATATTATTAATTTATTAGAGTTAATTTTGAAATAAAAAAAATTTTACAATAATTTTTCATCGATCAAAATCTATGGGTTTTAGATTTTTCTTCTTAGGAGATGATAAATCAAATTTTTTAAAAATAAATGATTTTGGTAGATGAGTAATTTTCCAAAATTTATATATTTTGATATTTTTTTAATAGTTAAACGATGAATTTGGTATAAATTCATATATTGTTCATAATCTTTCATTGGGAATATCTCAATCCAAATAAGATTCTTGCCTGAAATTTATATTTTACGAACCTTTTTGTTGTAAATTAACAATTGAAAGATATGAGTCCATCTGTTATGATTATGCAATTGAATAAAACATGCTGCCGTTTCAAGTACGTACTGAAATTTTCAGTAACTTGGCAAATATGCATAAGAGAGGAAGATATCAGAATTTGTAACATAGCCTATCTTCAGAATCCAAATGCAATGTTATTATTTATGGTTTGAAAAACAAAATTATTTGGGGATAAGAAATTCATGAAACTCATCTTTACAAGTTTTCAAAGCAAATACTAGGTTCAGCTCTGAGACACGTGTCAAATGCCCAGATGGTTGGGTAATGGGGTTCTTATCTTGCTCTATCAATTATCATATTCCAAAGGAGATCAATATATACTTGACAATTAGAAAAAACATATTAAGAACTATTAGTATATATATAAGAAAATTTTACAAAAATGGAAAAAAATAGATAAATATTTCCAAAAAATACGGCCATTCAAAATTTTTTTCAAAAATAATATATGTACAAAGTTTTTTTAAAAAATATTGTAAATCAAGGTTTATTCGGGATTTATCTGAAATTTACCGTAAAATTAATGAAAATTGAAATTACAAAAATTTTACTCAATATATACTCAGGATTTACCCAACATTTACTATAAAATTAATAAA
Organism: Balakata baccata; assembly: GCA_949630135.1. Lineage (NCBI taxonomy): Eukaryota > Viridiplantae > Streptophyta > Magnoliopsida > Malpighiales > Euphorbiaceae > Balakata > Balakata baccata. Next base: position 2,724 of record CATIWF010073533.1, read on the forward strand.
AGTTAAAATTACACAAATTTTATTCAAAATTTATGAAAATTTATCCAAGAATTATCTAAAGTTATATCGGAGATTTATCCAAAGTTTATTACAAAATTAATGAAAATTGAATTTGTCAAATATTTACTCAATTTTTACTCAAATTATACCAAATATTTATAAAAAAATTAATGAAAGTTGAAGTTACACAAGATTTACTCAACATTTACCAATGTTTATCTAAAAATTAATTATCCAATATTTACCTGAGGTTTACTCAAGGTTTACCACAAAATTAAAAAAAAATTGAAATTACAAAAAGTTTATTCTAGATTTATGCTAAGATTTATTTAAGGTTTACTACAAAATTAATATAAGTTGAAGTTACATAAAGTTTACCAAAAATTTACTCAAATATTTACCCTACTTCTGCTCAATTTTTAAACTAAAAATTACTAAAAATCTAACTAAGATTTACCAAAGTAAATAATTTTAATTAAGTTAATTAAACAATGATTAAAAATAAATAAATTTATGCATAAAAATAAATAACGGCCATACAATTTCATAAAATTCTTAATCAATACTTAAAATATAAAAAAATTGTCATTTTCTTTCTCAATTAAATAAAAAAATATGGTAATTATACCATAAAAACTTATATTTGAAAAGAAAAATACAAAAAATGGATAAAATTAAAATAAACAAAGTTAAGAATGAAAACACGAAAAAATTACAGTTAAAATTGAAAAAAATTTTAAAAAGTGAGTTTTTGCATAAATTCCTCTTTATATAACATGCCTTTTAGATCAGGAGACGAACGAAATTTCAATTATTGAACTTTTTTTTTTCTTTCATATTTCTCTTTAACAATTATCTAGAAATACCCAAATAGAACAAATAAATTGCTTAATCCAATCTGTTTGATGAAATTATTTTCACGAAAAATTATTTAATCATAATATGAATGGTCTAATTTAATTATCGTACATACTTATATATATATATATAGTTTAAGTCATATTTAGGCTTTTAAAAATGTTTGTTTTCGCTGTTTAACCATCTGAACTCTATTTTTTATTTACTTTACTACCTATCTAATTTGTAAAACCAAATATATGACATATTGTTACTAACATAACACTATTAATGAAATCAAATATTTTTTCTTGCTATGTTAGTACTAGGGGGTCGATGCACATTTTACGAATTAGATATGAGATAAAATGGATCAAAATAAGAGTTTATATGGTTAAATAAACTAAAAATTATTGAAAGTGGCTATAAATATTTTCAGAGGCTGAATATATATATATATCAGATGCCCACTATATGTCTCCTAATAAAAAAACTATATAAGTCTCCTAATACAAAAAAAAATAATGAATGGATAGTAATGGAAATAAAGTGGCAGTCATTATCCTTTAAAAATTAAATTTAACTAAGCAAATCCATGAACAAAAGATAACACTCTAATATGCATTTGTTTATTAAAATGATAATGCAGGATTAAAATAACAGATATGAATTTGATGGTTGATTTTTCGAGGATAATTAATTAATTAATTAATCAATGGGAAGAATGTTTATACTCTTCTGAGTGCTAATCCTTGCCTACAAACAATTATCTTGTTACTTTATGAAAATAGATTAGCCTACTGTCTCAATCATGAATATTAATTTATTTTTACCAGCCAGCAATGTCCTTGGCAAAATGGATTTCAATACCTTGATTTAATATTTTATATAAATACAAACATTGAAAACTCTCCGATAGACAAATTCTATATCGGTAAAAACACACAGATTTTAGACCAAATCTAAAAATTTAAATCTAAAAATGTGCTAGCTTTGCTATTACATGTACAACAAAAAAATGAAGACTTGTATAATACATTTATAATTCTCTGCACAATTACTTAACCATTTTGGTCATATTTGAAATTGTTGGCGAAAGTTTTAAAAATATATTTTAAATTTTTTTTATTTTATTGACTAATTTTTTATAAATTATTTTTATCAAATTTATTTTAAAAAAATATTTATTTATATATTTTTATCCAAAAACAGTTTTTAAAACTAAAAAAAATTAAAAATATAAATTTTTTTTCTAAACAAACCCTGAGATATATTTTTTCAGAAGTATATATATATATATAAAGTATGCTAAAATCTACAAAGATGCATTTCACTAATTATATAACAGGAGCAATTAAAGTAAAAATAATACATAAAAGCACAGTCAAAACTCCCAAAGGGAAAAACACCTAATTAAAAAGACCCTAAATATTGAATTCTAACATACATGTATCTATATTGTATTACATAATGGAACAGGCATGTGGGTTATCATCACTGAACAAGGCAGTGAGCTTCTCGTCAGGAGCATTAGGGCTAGGAAGTGCTTGATACACATTCTTAACATAACCAGAGGGTGCCTTCTTGTCATAGGCTTGAGCTACGTATGGATAGGCTACCAAATTGTAGGGCACATATGGCCAAAACTCTGCTCTTTTTCCTGTGCTTCTCACTTTCTTTAACACCTTGTTTGGCTCCACGTACCCACTCACTGTTACCTTGCTTTGCTTTCTGTTCACTTCCACCGATTTCACACCTTAAGTTGGTCACAAACAAACACAAAATAACAAGTTAGACCGCAATCTCATTGTTTTTATGATAGTTTGATAGACAATTTTTTGGTGATGGATTAGTGTTTTAAAAGTTTATTTTGAATTTTTTTATTTATTTGATATTTTATAATCTGTTTTTTTTAAAATACTTATTATCTATTTTTGTTTTAAAATAGTTTTTAAAACTAAAAAAACTTCTAAAAAAATACTTTTCTTAATTGCAATCCCAAACCAAGTTTAAGTGTAAAGAGAAGCTAATCCGCCGATTTGTAGTTCAATGTCGATTAAATCTCAAAATTAAAAAGAAAAAATTAAAGCTTTCTGAAATAGAAAAATGGAAACTCGAAAAAGAAAATTAAGGCTCTGCAGATAATTTATGATGTCAGATTCTCTGAGTCAACACTCGTTGGGTCTCCTCCAGTTCCACAATACGAGGAACCCTCTTTTTACCATTTTCTTATTATTTTTTTCCTCTTTTTCAACAAATTACAAAAACCTTCTAAAATTTTAATAAATTAAAATCAGAAACAAAATTTTAAAATATTAACAGCGTACCTCTTATCTTTGGAAATAATGCGGATACGAATGAATTTTAAACCTTACATATTTAAGATATTTTTATGTAAACTTTTTAAAGTTTCATATATAATTTAATAACTTTTTATAATAATTAAAAATTTCTGTTTATTATTAATTATTGTAACTGCAAGACAGTTACAGTTACCGTCAATACATTTAAATATCAGTTTTTCTAATTATTATCTTTTTATACAAAAACAGGAAGCTGCGTTGTTAATTTATTTAAAATTTATTTTTAATTGTAATTTTTAAAATCTAAAATAGCGTAAAAATCATACATAAAAATAAAAATGGTATTTTTTTTTCTCCAATCTATGCCAGTTTTTACACAAAAAATGATATGACGCCAAAAATAACATTATAATTTTCGCAAAGACATTTTACTGTTTATCTTTTTTTATTTGTTTTCCTGCTTTATATTACAGAGAGCTTTATATTATGGAGAGAGATTTAAAAATATTCTTTTTGGTGAAAAAAAAAAAATTGTGTTATGGATTTGAAAAAAATTTAGTGTAGTTACACCATTTTAGTATAAAAATAGCATTATTTTCGTGTTTTGGGTTGGAGATACCGTAAGAAAATTTTTTGTAATTTGATATTCCCCTTTTTTATTTTATATTTTATATTTTCTTCTGGCTATAGTCCTTTTTACGAAATATAATGAAGAATAAACATGCAGATAGTTGAGGGCGAAAAAACTACAGAGAACACACCAAAAAAAGAAAGAGAGAGAGAGAATAGTTTTTGGAAGGAGGCTTTTTTGGGTTTTTTTTTAAAAAAACAAAAGTTTTTTGTTATATAAGCTTAATTAATGTGTTGAAGATCGCTTAATTCCACTTCAGAAATCATAGTCATGTATATATTGATGAAGAACAAACAAGTTAAAGAAGTTACTAAAGAAACAAGAGAGAGTAGAACCTTTCATGTTAGAAACAGCATGCTTAACTCTCCTTTCACACCCATCACAGTCCATTTTCACTTTGATATCAACTGTCTGAAACACAACAGCATACGAGAGATTACTGCTAAAGAATCCAGTAAGACAAATTAGAGACAAATTAATTCATTAATTAAATAGGTTTAAGTTAAAACAAATAATAAAAAAAAAAAGGTTATACCTGCATTGGCTTGCGCTTCCTCTTCTTTTTAGCATAGGTAAACAACTCTGAGATGTAATCTGAGAGATCGTCAAGTGCACCCATTTGCTTCTTCTTCTTCTTCTACTTAAAGTTAAACAGTAGAGTTTCAGAGAACGGGAGAGAAAGAAAACTATATTTAGCAAGAGAAATGCAAGAATGGAAAAAACTCTATGGCTCTTGTTATATATAATAATATAATAACTATGATTGATTTGATGAGGAACCGTGTTGGGGCAAGTTGTACCTTAAATATTAAATTAAATATTGAGTACTAAAGATACAGACCTATTTACTGTTAGGTTTCGTGGTTGAAATAATGCGATAGAAATTTTGATTTAAAATTTTAAAAAATTATTTAACTGTTATTAAAATTTTATACGAATATAATTAATTTAAGTGCGTAGTTGTACTTCAGTGGGAATACATATGTTTTAACCAAAAAACAATAAAGACTTTTGTCCCAAAATCAAGCCATTTCCCGACAAAATATCAGGCAGCACAGCACCTATATATAGGAATTATTTTTGGGTTTTTCTTTAATTTGGCTCCAAAATAAAAATCAAAAAATAAAAAGAATAAAATAAAAATATTTTTACTTGTTGGCTTGTATTACAGGTTAATGAGAGCTGTACGTTTTCTTTAACCTAAACAAAAGGAAACAGTTTTATTGATTTTGACATGTTGAACAGTGGCCTACACACTACATATATAAAATTAATAAAATCTATGGAACAGCCCTTAATTAGCAGGCATCATTTTAATAGCTGTACATTATTTGCTCTGTTCATGTTTTCTTGCATGCAAAGAAAAATAATGATTTTCAAAGAAAAACAATAATATATTTTGGTGAAGTAATTGTACGTATTGCTTATATGAATTATAAATTTTGCCACAATTATATATATACACGTGTGTTCTGGAACCAGAGACGGATTTAGAATTTTTCACTGGTGGGCAAATTTAATTTAGCAGATAATAAATTAAAAATTATATAAAAATATAGAAAAATTATAAGTTATTATGTAATAAAATATATTAGTAAGTAATATAATTTTTTTTAACATTATAAAAAATTAATTAAGACTAACTTAGTTAGTATACTTACCCTGAACTAACCATAACAAATATGAGATATTACGAGTGTAATACTAAATTTTTTCAAAATATACCAAAAAATATAACTTATAAATTCTATAGTCAAAATATGACAAACACCTGATACTTCTATTTGGTATTTATTGACAGCTAAATTTGAAAAAATAAACCAAATTAATTAAATATCAATTTTCAAGTACTCAAATATTCACATTTTATACTAATGAATATTAATGCAATAAATATATAAAATCATTCAAACATCAGATAATATGTAATTTCAATTTAAGAAATTTGAATACCAATAATATAATAAATTTAATTAACTTTTATAGTTGAAATAATTAAAAAATATATAAAAAAATTAAATTATTTGAAAAATAAATTTACATGTGATAAGATATAAATTTTCTATATCACAAACATCAAATAAAGAAAAAAATAAAATAAATGTTATAAATTTAAATCACAATAGAGAAAATGAAAACAAGATAAATATTTTTAAAAAAAAAAAGCAAGATAAAAATGAGCAAAGAAGAATAAAGATTTAAGAAAAAAATAAAACATTAAATAAAATAAAAAATACCTAAAAGTAATTTATTTTTTATATTTTTTAATAACTTATCATATAAAATATATAAAACTAAATTTAATTTTTATAAATGAGGGCAAAGTACTAATATATAAACAAAAATTCTTAAGAATTAAGATGGAAATTAATAAAAAAAAAAATTAGGGGGTGTGGGAGAAATTGCCCCGTTACCCCCATTGTGGAGCCGTCCCTAGAACACATCTGTCCATCATTGCAAAGGGTGAAAAGATCTGAGCTGCCGGCCAGCGAGTTCTACTCCTCTGCTTAAGACCCATTTCCCCATTAATATGCGGCTTTTAGTTGTATTAATCGGTGGAATGAGTAATTCATCAATTTTAACTCAAATGTAAATAAATTTTTAAAATTTAAATTATTATAAATTAATATTTAAACTATATTTTATAAAATGAATTATCCCTTATCAAATTGAATTACCTCATTAGTCTGATTTAAATAGCCTAATATATAAAAGATGTAATTGTACAAATTTATAATTTAATAATTTATTTGCATCAAATTAAAAAAATAAATCGATTCATAAAATATAGTGTACGAGCTAATTTACACATTTATCCTATTAATTCTCCCATGTCCACACCTTTGATTTACTTTTATAGTATTGTATTTGATTTTATCTCTTAAATAAAATTTAACATCACATACCTAACTTCAAATAATAAAATATATATGATGGAAAGACGCCAAAAATCAAACCAACAAATTAAATCAAATGTCTTATAATTAAGCAAAAGAATTGTAATCTCTTTCTTTCTAGATAGATATCCTTTAAAATTCTTATTTTTGTTCTAAAATATTTGATATTTCACAATTTATATATTAATTATTTTTTTATCTATTTTTTTAAAGTTTTATTTTCCATATATAATTATTAATTTATAATTAATTGGTAGAAATTAATTATTTAAGGGTAATATAGTATTTTACCTATATCTTAAACACATTTTCTTAATTATTGTGTAAACAATATCTATTTAGAAATAGAGTGTCAGGATTAATAAAAAAGGTTTGTGAAATCAATTGGATATGGGGTAAAATGATTGAAAATTTTTGATGAAGTTCAATAAAATTACATATATCCTCGTTATATTTTAACTGTCATTTAAAAAAAATTAAATTTTATTTATATATTATTTTATATAGTTAATGAAATTCAAATTTTATTTTAATTTTACCGTAATGTTATATAGAATTTCTAAGTCATTTATTTTAAATTTAAATTAAATATTTATATATTTTTTATTTTTTTTAATAATTTGGAATCTCTTAAAACTAAGAATAATTTAATTTTAACTATTTAATTTTTATTAAATTTAAAATTAATTAATAATTTTGTAATTTAAAATACTACGAATGGAGTAATAATTAACTATGTACCAAAAAGAAAAATTAAGTCGTGTCGATTAATAGAAATTTAAATGTCAACTTGTGGCTTGCAATTTGCTTTTATTTCATAAATGTCGTTTTCTCTAATTTCTGCATTATCTCTGTTTTCAACTATCAACATGCATTATTACAATACACAGCTGTCACCATAAAACCCCTCCAACATTTCCCCCTTTTTTTTTTCAGGAATTCCGAAATCTGTTTTTCTAGTTTATTTTGTCTTGTATACTTCTCTATTTCTATGAACCGCGAACATATATTGAACAGTAATCAAGAACAAAATGAAACGGTGCGTATAAGAATAAAGCAAGAGATTATTTAAAATTGCTATTAAGAATTTTAAATGCATATAATTTTTTAATTAATTGACTGATTATTTTTATTTTTTATAAACAGTTTTTTATAAATATATTTTTGAAAAAAATATCTATTTATTTGCTTCTATCAAAAAATAATTTTTAAAATTCAAAAATATTAAAAATACATTTTTTTTCGAACAAATATTTTTTTCAAATTCAATACTAAACAAACCCTAAAAAGATATAACTATCTGTCTAAACTATGTCGTTTACACTTTTTCATATAAATATACATAGCGATCCAACATAATACTCTTGCTACAAAACAACACGGACTCAACTTAATTATTACATAGAAAGCAATCTACAAGCCGTTAAAATATTATTTGCAGAAAAAAAAAAATGAACCCTTTAAAATAAAAGGAAATAGGGATATAGATGAATTGGTATAAAATTTTTCCAGTTTAATTATATATTTCGAATTCGAATTTTAAAAATATAACTATCTTAAAAACTCTTACAATAATATTTTATTATTTTTCAAAATTCTATAAAATACAAGTAGAATTAATATAAACTAAAGACGTGCTTTAAAAAAAAATAGGGTTATATATTAGATGCATTATTGGGGTGTTAGTGTGAAAAGGACTTTCACATTTAAACTTGATTGGCAACCCATGACACCATATATATCACCACGCATTTATTTATATAAAAGATAGCCACAAGAATTTTAGCTGCTTTGCTCAAAAAAATAAATAAAGAAATGTTTGACGGAATGATCTAAATTCGTTTTATTCAAAAAAATGCTACCAACACACTTTATTTGTAATATTTTCTTCAGCAATTTAAAATTGTTCACATGTTAAAATTTTAATTTATAAAATTTATTACTATGTTTAATTAATTAAATTTAATAATAAAGACCAATTTATAAAATAAGTGCTCAAAAAAATATTGAAAAAAAAATATTAATAGCATTTCTCTATTCAATGATTTAGTCCATAAAAATGTCAAAAATTAAAGTCCAGAGAAGTAGTTTTCTTAAAATAGTTCATTTTAACATTCTACTCAACTTAAAAACGAGATCTTATGTGGATAATTTCAAGTTTTTGTAGCAAAAATATGCGAAGAGATATCTCACATATATATTTAAAGGGTCCAATAAATTATGGACTATATAATATATATAATTATCTATTTACACTAACTATACAACCGAAATCACAACTAGTGTATAGGAAAGAACTTAACTCAAATATATACATGAATTTCATCTAAATGTTAAAAAAAAAAATTCTTCAAAAATATATATTTTACCTTTTTAGATCTATATAAAATTTATTACTATGTTTAATTAATTTAAAAAATAATAACAAAAATAAATGCAGACATGTCATAATCAGCTGGCCGGGGAATTAATGAAATATAATAAACCGCGAATATATTTGAGTAAGCAATAAGAAATGCCACGTAATGCAAACTTGAACAATGATATTAATCTATCATGTATTGACCGTGAATTGCAACACATTTTTAAGCAAATTACTTTCCCCGCACTCTTCCATTAACCGTGAAATCCCACATTCTGCATGTTTTACGAGAAATAATTTAAGAAAACAAATCTAATATATTTAATTATTCATGAAATTTTATGCATAATAATAGATAAAAAAACGTTCAATAATTTAATGAAAAAATAGAGAAGAACATATTTAGCCTCAAAGATCGGTGGTACCAATTTAATATAAAAAAAATTTGATACTAATTTGATACACATATAAAAATTTTATTACTAGTAAATCATTTTATTCGACATAAATAATATTAATTTTTAGCTAAAAATGCAAATTAGCTCATAAACTATATCCTATAAAGTGAGTCATCTCTTTAATTTTAACTTAATACAAATAAGCTTTCGAATTTTAAACTCAATGCAAATTAGCTTCTGAATATAGAGCGAGTCACTCCTCACTAGATCGAATTTGCTCACTGTTCTAATTTAAGGGGCCTAATATGTAATGAATATAATTGCACCAAGTTTAAAGTTCGAATCTTATTTGCACTAAATCAAAGTTGAGGGGTGACTCACTGCATATAATATAATTTATGAGTTAATTTATATTTTTGGCCTTAATTTTTAGAGCATTTCAACAAGCACTTTATTCAACTATATTCTTTATTTTAAAAATTCATTCCATAAAAATAAAAACTTTCAATAGTCTTTATGTTTAAAATTTCCATGGTACTGTTTGAATTAAGAGATTTTAAAATTTATGGATTTTAAATCCATAAATTGTGAAATTCATAGATTCTAAAAATTTCATCGTTTGATTTGACTATAAAATCTATGAATTGATAATGTAATTACCCGCGTACTTATGTTTGGTTCAATGACCATAGTCCATGAATTTAACAATTAATTTTCAATTTTATCATTTATTAAATATTAATAATTTATTATTAATTAAGCATATTTAATCAATTACACTATATACATAAAAATTTTAAAAATAAAATTATTTATTTTAAAAGTTAAAAATAAAAAAATAAAGTTATTATATATTATAATGTTTAATTACATTGCTAAAAAATATTTTTTATTAATAATTTAATGCATACTAATATTGTATTATGCAAATAATAATAATAAAGTAATTAGTTGAAATTAAAAAAAATAATTTTTACTTTTTAGAATTAAAGATAGTTTTTAAATATTATTAATTTATTAGAAATAATTTTGAAATAAAAAAAATTTAACTATAATCCATTGTTGATCAAGTGATTTGAAAATCGAAGAGAAACTACAGCCGTTGATAAAATTCAAGTACTGAAACAACCCGGGAAACTGATGATCAGGTGATTAACACCAGTACAATTGATGAAGGACGAGAAATGTAGTTTTGATCAAGAAAACGGAGTAAATATTCCCACAGATCCATGAGATTCAGAATCAACAAGAATTCATTAATTATGAATTATACAATCAACATTTAATGTTAATACAATTAAATTCACAAGAAATTTTTTAGAGAAATACAATTTACGACGTTATTTATAAATTAATTTAATTATATTATAATATATATTTAATTGATTTATTTTTAATAATTGATATAAAAAATAAAAAATATATTATTATATAATTAGATTGCGGTAAAGACCGTGATAACTGACAACTAACTCCTCCATCGTAACTAACTTTTGATTTCGTTTCGCCACATGTTGACTTATTCCCGCCAAAAGTTGACAACCTCCCTCACATTTTTCCCTCTCACTCCACTCCACCTGAATCAAGAAACAAAATACCGAAAAGAATCCACATCAATAGCGGCACAATTTCTGATCTTTCTCTCTTTTTATTTTTTGCCTCTTCTCTCTCCACCAATGCCATTCTCGGTGCCGCCAACCTCCTCTCCCACTCCAGCTACAATCCATGGCTCTCACTCTCCAATCGGCTTTCGTACCATAATCCCAACATCTCAATCTCTCACCATTTTCGCTCCAATTGATGTTGCCTTCTCTGAATCAGGCCAACCCTCTCTTTCCCTGCTCCAGTTCCACATCTCTCCACTCTCTCTCTCTCTCTCTATGCATTCCCTCAAATCCTTGCCTCCTAGGACCAAAATTCCCACTCTCTTAGCCAATCACTCCATCATAGTCACTTCCTCACCCTTTAATGGTGATAAAATTTCCCTAAATGGGGTAAGGATAGAGAAAAATATGAGAAGAAGAAAACTTTGTACTTTATTAATAGGTTCTTCAACCAAAAACACTAAACAATTAAGTATCTATAACCAATGAAATAAACATGTTGACAGAGATAACAAGAGCTGTTAATAGAGATTAAGGAAAGGATGATCTTCAGAGGTAATTCCACGAAATCAGCAAAAAATATCTTCCATGATTTGTGTCAACTGAATAATCTTTCATGATTGCATTACCATCTTGACAGAAGTTGTTGCATTTTGACTTTTGTGATCTCCTAAGATATCTCCATTAATAAAGCTGTTATTGTGAGTAAATTCATCCTTATCACTCCATTTACTCACATTTTGATTGCTAATATTGTGTTTGCTGGTGGAGGCCTTTATTGTGCTAATAAGGATTAACGGTTCAGGGGTATACGATGATGGGTCTTTGGTAATCTTTGGAATTGACAGGTTTCTTGATCCGAATTTTGAGGTTCTAGGTCCATCAATGGCCGCCCTGTTCACAGTTATGGATGTCCTGCTTCTGCTAGTAAAGTTAGGGTTTTGAGAGCAAGAGGGTACTCAGTTACGGCTTCCTTTCTTGATTTGCAAATAGCAGAGTTGAAGGAGGAGACAAGATTGACAATCTTTGCCCCTTTTAATGGTGTGATTGGCTATTATTGGGAAATCTGAGCGAGTATAGGTCCATTTCTCTTAGGCATTTCTTACCCTGCAAGATCGAATGGAGAGATATAGTTAGTTATGATGATGGGTTGGAGTTGCCAATTATGCGGAGGGATATATGTTGAATATGGAAAAATCTGGTGATACTCTGCTGCCCAATGGAGTTTCTGTTACAGATCCTGACATGTATATCAATGATTGGCTTGTGGTTCATGGGCTTGGTGGGATTTTTGTGGTGCTAGTCTTCTTAATATGAGGGCTCAAGTTACTATAGCTACGAAGCAGTAGCTGGTATTATGCTCATAAAAGCCTTTGAATTTGCTTCTGATTCTTTGACCACAACACTTCAATTCTGTGCCCTTTCTTGTGACGAATTTCAACTTCTAGTAGTTTTGATATTGTAAAGCTCGGGCGTGAATACAATAAACCATTATGTGACTAATAATACTTTGTGTCTAGAATTTCCATTTTTTCCTTTGATTAATAGTAATACATGATTTGCCTCTGAAAATGAGCATATGCTTCTGAATTCTGAGAATCAATCTACGGTCAATTTTAACCACTTCTCTTGTTTGTTAGTTTAACTGACAAATTCAGTCAAATAGAAGGAATAAAGGTGTCAAAAAACTTGCTCCATTACTATTGAGAAGCTCGACTGGTCCATCCTCAAGAAAGAAGCAGCAAGCTCAGCACATAATATATATATATATAGCAAGTTCTGCAAATTATTATAGAACAGGGCGAGGATGAAACTTTGGACAATTTTCCTTGTATAGTTGTATTTATGTTCTTGCTCAGACGCCAGAATTAGGGATGGCCGATCCATGTTGCCCCATCTCGATCCCGCCTCGAACGGGATGAATTTTTTCATGTAATATATGCCCCGCTCCGATTCCGAAATTTTTTGTATCGAGAACGGGGACAGAATATACATCCCATGATCCGATCCCTACCTCAGTAATTTTATTTATATTTATATATTTGATATATATTTATACATATAATATTTGTTTAAATTTTAATATAATTAATAAAATTAAAAATAATAAAATAAGAATATGGCATTTATTTAAAGTAAAAAATATTTTTTATTTAAAAATTATATAATTAACTAATTAATTAAAATAAGAAATAATTTTAAATATTGAAAAAAATAAAAATGTATATTTTTTATTTAAAAATTATGTAATTAAATAATTAATTAAAATAAAAAATAATTTTAAATATTGAAAAAAATAAAAAAAATATTATAAAAATCAGGGATAAGTTCGAGTCAGGGATCCCTGTCCCCGTCGGATGCGGGAATGGGAACAAAAAAATTTTCCATCGGGAAACGGGGCGGAAAAAACCGCCCTGTTGCCACTCCTCTATGTGGCATAGACACGGATACGGGTACGGATATGAACATCAATATGGACACTGGAAAGCAAGATTTACAAAAAGTATAGGACACGGATACGTGGAAAAAATGTGTAAATATTAAAAATATAGAGCTAAATTTATAAATAAATAAATATAAAAAATATAATTACAAATTATTATTTTTATACAAATTAAATAAAAATGATATACAATCAAATATATTGAGCAATGATTGGTGTCACATATAGATTTTAGGTTTTTTGGAAGGAAAAAATATATTTTTAACTTAAATAAATGTGTTTCTAATTTTTTAAAAATTACAAAAGGTACGTAGAATATTTCGTGTCGGTATCGGAAACGTATCCAAAACGCGACACGCTGTGTAGTTAAAGTGTCCGTACTTCATAGCACACTCCTAGCCAGAATATGAGAGAAGTGCAACAGATTGAATGTCTCCCTACAGAAAGAAAGCTAAGCAGCCAAAGACCTAACAAATTTTCAGAGCAATGGGAAGGCAGCCCCCTACGAGCGGAGATATTTCCAAATGCAAGCCATATTTATATGCAGCCTATCGATCCAATCATACAGCCAAGATCATCAATCAGACGTCATAAATTCTAGATGTTATATCACTATCCACAATTTAGTAACAATCTCGAGCATGTTTGATGATAGAAAAAAGACAAAGGAAATATCGTAACATTAAGCTATGGTCATACATGCTTTGGACCATATTTTCAAGTCCCAATCTGATTTAACCTTGGCGGTCCTAAATCTGATATTCTTTATCTGTAACAACCTCAAGGCAAATAATACAGAAGTCATGTCAACCTAAAAAAGGAGTTTTCCTTTGCTTATCAATCTTCCGGGTCAAAAACACGGCAGTATCCTTCTTCCCCTCATCAAGAAGAGCTTGTTTCAGATTACTAAACAAAGGCGCTGGAGGACAGATCCCCAAATCCAACATCTCTTGAAAATATTTGAAAGCCATATCTAGCTTATTTTCATGGCACAAACTGTTGATCAGCGTAGAAAACATATGCATCCCAGGACGGATGCCCTTTGCCTTCATTTGATCCCCAACCTCTACTGCCCTATCCACTCTTTCCATGTTGCAAAACATCCTAACTATAATCTCATAAGTACACAGAGTTGGTTCACATCCCTCCTCACTGCTCATTTTCTGGAAAACTGAGAAAGCCCCTGTTGTCTTTACTCTTTATAAGAAGAAGGAGAATTATATCATAAGTTCTCGAATTCGGACCAACCCCACATCTTCTCATCTCATCAACCATCCTATATGCATCGTCCATCTTCATTGACCAACAATAAGCTCCCACAACAGCATTGTAAGTAGGTGCTTCAGGAGGGAACCCCTAGCCTTTGATCGATGAAAAAAGTCAAGTGCTTCTCTCAACCTCTTCTCGGAGCCTAACCCATTAATCATAGTACAGAAAATGTGAGGAGTAGACTGGCAATTCTTCGCTTCCATCTCCCAAAAGAACTCAATTGCATAATCATACTTCCTAGCCTTGCAATAAGCATTGATAAGAATACCATAAGTCAGCATCAGGTTTTTCATTTCTCTATAAACCTCATCTAACTTCAACAAGTTTTTCTCTTGACTCCACCCTTCTAACAATATTGTTTAAGACTTGATATCAGGAGTGAATCTTCTCTGCTTCATTTTGTCAAACATGTCTTGTGCGCTCTGAGCCTGCCTAGACTTGCTTAAAGTATCGAAAAATCTATTAAAATCTGATGATTCAATCTTCAAACCAAACTTCTCCATTTTCTCAAACGTGTCTATTGCTTCTTTTACTTTCCTTGCCCTCACATATCTCCTCGAAATCAATACGAAAGTGTCCTTCGTTAATAGCCCTTTTCGCTCATGTCACTGACCAAAT
This sequence comes from Balakata baccata, assembly GCA_949630135.1. NCBI lineage: Eukaryota > Viridiplantae > Streptophyta > Magnoliopsida > Malpighiales > Euphorbiaceae > Balakata > Balakata baccata. The sequence continues at coordinate 18,086 of CATIWF010073533.1, forward strand.
TCCATATCATAGTAAACTGCTTGATCTTGCCCAGAGTTTCAATTAAGGCATTGTAGGTCTCCGTGCTGCACATGAACCCTTTTTGCTTCTCCGCCCATTTAAAGAACAATAATGCTAGAAAACCTGCATTGCTTAGCCTCTTCAATACCTCAAATACCAAAGCTGATGGTACCTCAATGGAAGCTTTAAGGAGTAAAGTCTATGCTAGAATTGGGATTTTCTGACAATAGACTGCAGATTTTTCCAGTATCTTCAATGATTTTGTAGATTAAAATTTCTCGGTTTTGGTCGTCACCCTCGATCGACACTCGTGTTTGCTTCAAATTGGCATGAAGTGATCTGTGAAAACTAATTTGATAATTTAACAGATATCTGTGCGGGTTTTTGATGTCGGTTGTGAAATCAGAAGTCGAATTCCGCCTCTTGATGCTCCGCTGTGAACTAGTAAGCGATCGGACAAGAAACAGTTCAGCGGTAGAGCAAAGATCGCATCTTTTTGGTATTGTTGAGATAAAATACAAGAATCCAGGCTTACCCATATTGAGAGAAAAGCAGATTTGTCAAAATCCACTATATACTGGCGTTTGTTTTGCTGGAACCTGGAAGTAGATTTTTCCTTCTTCCAATTTCCAAATTAAAGACTCATCCTCTTTTCTTTTCTTTTCCATTTTTTTCCTAAAAAATATCGGCTAAGCATAATTGACAATCAGGAGAGATTTCATTTAGATACAAGTGGTAGTAGAAATTAAATATTTTGATTTCAGCATTATCACCTTTTGTAATTGAAGTCGCTGATTCAATGATGACATTGTTCATTAACACGCAGGGAGAGAGGCAGCATAACTGGTTAAGCAAAAATTAGAATTAAATGAATGAACATCAATTACAATATTGGAAGAGTGCTAAACAATAACAGAACTTGGACATACAACACTAATTCTAATGACAGTATTACGCGACATATTCTCTTATCGAATGTAACTGTTGGCAGCTTCAGAATAAATATCAGCCTCCATGACAATATACAGTCGAGAACCCCATCTAAAATTTCACTAGTTTCTCCTTCCAACTCTCTGCCTGTCCTATAAACATCCACATGCAGGGATTCCAGAAGCAACTCCCCAAACTGGACCTAACGACCAAAGGATCAATCTCTAGCGTTGGTCATCTTTTGAACTGATTAGACAAAATTTGGATGCAAAAGTCCTTTGCACTTACTCTGGGTCAATAAGCTTCTAACTGCCCTTTCATTTGCATTGATTCATCTGCAAATTCCAATCATCGATAAGATTTTTTATGGTTTCTTCAAGTTTTCTGGCCGGAGGCCCAGGCTTAACAACATTGACATCACCCCATTGGGAGCAAGGATCAATCCACCAGCTCTTCCGGCCAGTACACCAAGCACCTGGAACAACTTGATTACGCCCACGCTTGAGGATCTTTGCATCGACCATGTCTAGTACAGGATCATTCCTCTTGAACTGTCTTGCAAAAGCTGCTCCGCTTTTACCCATTAAATCATAATCATCTGTATTCAGAAAATGCGGCTGCATCTTTGGAGGATTGTCCCAGACCATGTATCTTAGATCACTATTTACAGTAGTGTTTTTAAATTCAGGTGCATTGCAAATTACCGAATGGAAATAACCTTCTTCAGATAAAACCACATTGTTGAAGTACATAAGAAGGGTTCGTGGAAGATTATCCCAACCCAGTATGCAATATTCGAGAAATGATCGGCTCAAGATGACCCACTGGGAACCTGCAAAGGATAAACAAAAGTTACTGCATGTAACATTCCACAAATGTAATGAACACCCATAGCTTTAGACTTTTTAACTTTGCTCACACTGCAAAGTATTGAGGATAGACTTTGCCTGTGAATAGTTTGAAAGCATCAGGTGTTGGCCGTTTCTCTGTAGCATGAAATATCTGAGTCCTCCTTGCCAAGTAAATTCCAGGATCAACAACAATAGGTTGGAACCTTTGAGACCTGTATCAAAGACAGGTCGATATGATTCAGATTTGATTTCTTCACCATAGAATACAATCAAATTAACAAAGAAGAGGTTGCATACTCTTTCCACCCGAGATCACTGGTGTGATCTATAAAATTGAGATCTCTGCTAAAAGCGGAGAATACATGGGACAAGTCTGGAAGCACACAACAGGAGCAACCGTCAGAAAGTAAAATGCTATCATGAAAGAAGAAAATACAGCAGAATGAAATCATGTGCACAGGTGCATAGAATAATCATCAAAAACATAATAAGAGCGTAAAAAAGAAGCAAGTTCACAGCCACCAGAGTATTATATTACAAGCTTGAAGATAACATACAGAGCACATTTCAAGCTTAATGATAACAATAAAACATTTCCAACCTACACAAATTGTTGTAACAGCCATGGTCTATCTCATCATCAGAAAAAAGTCTGAGAAGAAGCCCATCTTCCTTTAATGATATCCTGGTCCCAGATCAGGGAAAGACTATGTAAAGCCTAGATAACAAAGTAGATGGCACCCAAAATTTAACTAAGATGCACTTGTAAATTATACCCTTGTTATGCCTAAACTTGATGCAACTTTATGGGCAGACCTTAACACAGGTCTTGAGCTCTCAAAGTATCTCTGAACAGAACATATAATCCAAAAACTCTCTTAAGAGAAATCAGGAAGTTGATTTTTCTCATTTATGTATTAAAAGAAAGAAATTTTGTAAAGTGCAACACAATTAATTAATCATCATGCAAGGACAGCAGAACAGCAAATGAATAATCAGACAACAAATAGGAACCTTGTAGACTTCTTGTTATGTGTTTATCACGCATCTATGTAGCACAGACATGGGTACAGGTACGGGTACGGGTACGGGTACAAACACTGGAAAACGAAATTTAGAAAAAGTATAGGACACGTATACGCGGGGGAAACGTGTAAATACTAAAAATATAGGGATAAATTTATAAATAAATAAATAAATACAAAAAATATAATTATAAGTTATTATTTTTATATGAATTAAATAAAAATGGCATATAATCAAATATATTGAGCAATGATTTGTGTCACATATAGATTTTAGGTTTTCTAGAAGTAAAAAATATATTTTTAACTTAAAGAAATGTGTTTCTAATTTGTTGAAAATTACAAAATGCACCTAGGACGTTTCGTGTCGGTGTCAGAAACGCGACACGCTATGCAGTTGAAGTGTTCGTACTTCATAGTCACGCATTAATGCTTTATGGATAGATATGTTGGATCTCATTAAGAAAGGATCCTAAGTTCAAGAAAATTCAATCTTACATCAGCAGTTCAACTTATGTTATAAAGAGCCCAAAAGAACTGCAATAATTGCTGGCTCAACTGAGATTCAACAAAGCACATTTGTTGTCTATGTATTCACATGTGCAAATTATTAAACTGCAGCCAATGGCAGCATCTGTTAAATAATCATTCTTGTCCCTGTTTTATGGTTAAAATAAGCGAGAAAGATATGAACCACAAAAATTGTAAAGAGGGAGTAAGCTTCAGTTTATAAAAGGTTTTACCTGCTGCGCTACTTGATAGAATTATACAGAATCATTCATAACTATTTGTCACCGATAAAGTATTGCAAAACTTTTTAAGTTCATATGCAAATTATGGCTAATATTGTGTTGGCCTACAATTAAATTTCTTCAGACTAAAACTAATTTCAGATTAGGGTGCTGCAAATAGAATTAGCATCACAATTTTACTGGTTTACGAAGTATTCAGATCAGTGTGATCTTCCTCTAAAATCTTTGCCTACCAGTTCCCCCTTCCAGATCCTGCTTATACAGCTTCACCCCCTCTGGTTCTGAATAATAGCAAGGACTAAAGGAACCTTCTCTAAGATGGTGGAGGATAATTTGTTGATTTTTTACTAGCGTGTGCAAATAAAAAATACAGTTCAACAAACCAACTAACCTATTTAATTTTACAAAGATTTATTCACACTGTTATACATGGAAAGTGAACAAAGATAAAAACCAAGCCAATCCTTCATTTTTTTTTTTCCAATGCCAAGTTTCCAAGACAGAAATTTATGCATTCAAGAACATCTAACATCAAATACGTGAAAATACCAAAGTGATTAAGAATAATGAGAGAAAAGAAATGTGAGAAAGATATTGAGGGGGAATGGTCAGAATTTATCATGCATCAATTCTGTCCAACTTTATGATTAAATTGGAAAGGAAATTCAGAATCAAGAGCTAAAAATCTAATCATTCAATTCTGCGAACCGATAAAAAATTAAATGGAAAAAAAAAACCTGCACCAAAATGATAGACTAATTCCATGTTCTTGCATCTTTCCATCACATTTATCAAAAAATTGAAGAAAGAAAAGACAATGATGTTACCATATAGGACATTCGGAAATAAATCAACTCAATTCTCCACGTCCCCCAACCCAAACAAAAAGCAAAAATATCGAATACTACAAAAATAAACTTCCCCAACGTCACAGACTCAACGTGAGAACCAAATATCAATTCCACAAACTCAATATGAACAAATTGAAAACAAAGATTGCGAAAAGAACATACCATCCTGAGTCAACAAGGGATAATCCGATGCACTCAACACCACAAACCAATTCCACCCTGAATTCACCTTCAGCAAAATGGCAGCAGCTCGCAACGTTGCCGCCACATTAGAGGAGCCCATATACGAAAGCCGATTAGGTTTCCCCACAACGTCAACATTTGCAAAAGAACTTATAGCAGGAACCACATTTATGGACCCAATAAGTCTCTGTCTCTCCTCATCAGACGCATCAGCACCCAAATGCAACAAGTAATGGTTCCTCGGGTGATACACAGCCAGCAACAGCCGCATGATCCGGTCACCGTCACCACGACCTCCGGTTATATAATACGCAAAAGCAGGCGGATAGTGGGCGCCATGTTGGACTATTGAAGGGAAAGCTTTCGGAGAGGTGAAAGCGGAGATGGAGTAGAGTAAGAGAAAAAGGAGAGACAAAAATGCCGCGGAGAAGAGAGTAAAAAGCCTTCTTCTCTCTGCTCCCATAATGTTAACAATACTAAACTCGAATCTGGCACTCGTTCTCGTCCCTGATGTTAGTGATCAACTTGATGGGGCATATGCTGGCACAAATATCAAATCAAGTTCAAATTTTTTCAGCTAAATTCAAGGTTCAGAGAAGAAAACGGGATTTGGGTAATGAAGATTTCAACTATACCTTCTGGAAATCTGATGAAAAAAGGAGAAAAAAAAAGGTGTAAATCAAAATTGAACCTGTTGAGGCAAATTTCTGACTTTGAAGAGAAAAGAAGAGAGAGGTAGATGTCAAAGGAAGATTTTGGCGTGAAATTGCGGGTTTAAGAGAGAACGGAGAAAAGGGGAAGCGTAGATCTTGAGGTTTGTGGGCATGGAGGGGAGAAGCTCAGGGTGATTAGCTAACATTGATGCTAAAATGCTAAAAGAGAGGGAAAGAAAATCTTAGAGCAGAAACCAGATCAGAAACTGTCAATTTTTCCCTTTTAGATTTCTGGCTACATTTTACTCTCTGTGTCTCTGGCTGTATCTATTTGCATGTCCCATATCCAAACGTGTCCCTCTTTTATCTCTTCTATCTGCAGATGTTAAAATCTTTGCTTGCATAGGGTTAGGGTTTTCAGGTCGAATTAGTTTTCATCAGATTGAAGAGAACAGAGAGATTGTGACGAAACTATTTTCACTTTTTCATCAACCGAACAAAAAAAGCAAAGTCATAACAAACCTTTACGTGAGAGTGATAAACAGTTTCGGTCACAGTATTTTCACTTTAACTATGGAGAGTGGATTCACGCGCATTTAAGAGAAAAAGATTTTTGTCCTATGGCCGTCGTATTTGGCCATTGGATTATGGAGGTGTGTCCACGCTCTACCTGAGAGAGTGGAGAACAGATGATTTCTTATTGACCGACTGCTTCTGCTTGTCGAGATGTCAACTTCTCATTTTCTTACAGTGATTTGGGAAACTGTTGTTTTCCAACTTCTTATGGATATTTTACAGATTGATGAAAAAGAAAAACGCTCGAGTCATACGAAGGCGTTCTTTTTGCAATTTAGCCTTCTGAAGTAATTTTTTCATTTATTCCGTGCTTACTTTCATAAAACTGAAAAAATATGATACTATTAACGAAGTTATATTTTTTTAAAATTTTTTATTTATAAAGGATTTTACATTTATTTTACGAATTAGACAGAAATAATATGGACCAAAAAAAATTCAAGTAATTAAATAAAACAAAAATTATAGTTGGAAATTACACAAAAAAAAACAAATATTTTTAAGAGATTAAATATAACTTAAGAAAAAAAAAACTTGTAATAAATTTCATATTAGCCATGTTTTCTTTTTGCTTTTGTGACATGATCGGTAAATTATTATAATTACCATTTTTATAATAAAACAATAAATGAAAAAAAAATTTAGAGGACAAAGTTGTGAAATAGATTAAAAAGATGTTCGAGATTAACGTTAAGGTATCTAAACGCAGATTTAAAATTTTTTTAATTTAATAATTAATTTTTTAAATTTTTTATAAACTGTTTTTTTTGAAAAAAATATTTATTTATCTATTTCTATTAAAACATATTTTTAAAACTCCAAAAAAATTGAAAATACAATTTTTTTTTTCCTAAATTTTTTTTCCAAACAAACAGAGTCTAAATAACAAACGTGACACATTTTTTCACGAGCTTTGAATCTTCTGGATTGGTCTAAAATTGAGATAAATGTAAAAATAGCATAAAATATTGAAAAGAAATTTTAGTTGTAATTTGATATTAAAATTTTAAAAAATATTACATTTTAATATTTAAATTAAAATTCTAATCAAACAAGATAATATATCAGCCGGTCAATATAATACGTCAGCTAATCATATGTTACGCCATCTTTTTTTACTATAATTTTGATTTAAATACCAAATTATAATATTTTTAAAAATTTTAGTACTAAATTATAACAATTAAAAAATTTAATATCAAATTATAATAAAATGAAAAAATTTAGCAACATTTGCACAACTACCCCTTCTAAAATTGGTCTGGAAGTGGATATATAGAAAATTTGCCCTTTTAAGATTTTTTTCACATTCATATGTTGTACATTGAAATAAAAATTGACAACCAGACTACTCCCCCTGCGTCTTCTTACTACATCTAAATCCATATATTAGTATAAATTTAAAAGGACTTGAATCTTATGTTCCATTCAAATAACGGTAAACTTAATTATACCAGCAACAAAACATGCAAACAATGATTCCTCAGAATCATTTTCCAACCTTATTCTCGCAAAAACCTATGACAATTGTTCGATGTTTGATGGAAAAATCATGGCTAGATAATACATTATTTGCACTCGTCAAAGAAAATAATTTAAGGAAAATGCCCTCCAAAAAAAAGGACAGCTTATTTCTTTCTGTAATTTTGAAGATACCATTTTGGTACTTTCTCATTGTCTTTTATCCATGATTTTGAGTTCTTTGTCCGAATTCTTAAATAGAGTTAACTGAATCTTCGTTGCTGCCTTCACTGTCACTGCTGCTGCTGCTTCCACTACCACTTCCACTGCTTCCACTTCCACTACTGCTGCTAGAACTAGAAGACTGCTCATTTCTCTCCTCTGCATTAACTTGTGCTCTAAGAGCTTCTGCAGCATTGCGCCCCTTCTCAGCTTCATCACCACTATCATCCACATCAGCAATCTCATCATCGGTATCGTTTTGTTGTTGTTGTTCATTGGCATCAAGTCCACCATCGCCTTTTTGTTCAGCTGTGTTATCATAAGGTGAACTAGAACCAAAGATTTCCTCGATATCTATGTGGTCTTCCACTTCATTGTTCTTGAGGCTTGGCGAAGAAGTGGATACATTAGTCAGATCAGTTGGATGCTCCAGAATCCCCTTACTCGCAACTTTTGTACCTGTTGGCACATTATTATGCATTTTAAGAATGTGCTGCAATTAGATATTCCAACAGATAATGCCAGGATGCAGCATGAATCATCATGCCAATGTTTGACAATTACAATATGTGCAATTTCATTACAATTTACAAGTAAACTCCTCATGAACCTATTTTTCTACATGCTAGAGGTCAGTGATTGAACTATTTAAAAAAGAAAGAAGAGAAGCAGTGAGGGCCAGTATTATATGAAAACTTTGTATTTCAAAGTAAGATTTAATAAGAACAGATATATAACTTACATAACTAAAAATTGAACTATTTAATCATATTCTTGATTTCAAAGAAAATATGGAGGAAGAGAAACAAAAATTGCTTAAAATAAGGTAGCTGGATATGAACATAAACAGAAGCAGATAAAACACAAAAATTAGATTTAGACCATCATTGCCTATTATGTATGCAAACCTCTACACTTTGCAAAGGGTTGCATAAATAGGATTAGGATGTGGATATTGAAGAGGGGGGGGGGGGGGGGAGAGGAAAGAATATCACCCAAGTGACTGACATCATAGATCCACAATATTGAACCCCTGATGATAAAAGGTTTTTCAGAAAATAGTAAATTCTAACTTTTTCCTGGAAAAGCCAACATGACCTGGTGCCTAAAGATATCAGCGGAGAGCACAATTAAGAAATATAAATTGGGGGGTTTTGTTATAGTTTTGAAAGAGTTAAAAAAAGAGAAACAGTCACAATCAGTGTGTAACTTACGGCAATATCTCCAACACTATTTATAAACAAGTAGAGATTGCTGTAATTGATTTTGTTCACTTACTATGTTAATCAGTTTTCCTCTCGTGCATTGCAAGAATTGTTCTTTATTTCTACTCTCTGTAATTTATATATAATGTGTACTTATTAAAACACAGACACACACTCACACATCCAAGAATAAAAAAAATTATATTTGAAATCATTAATACTTTTTAGTAAGAATTATAATTATAATATGACTACTATATTAAGATAATTATTTTTTAATTTATTTGTCATACATAATGTAATAATAAAATCGCATTCTATCATGTGCCTGCATTAATCTAAAAGCCAAATGCTAATAACATATATGTTGCATTTTTCATCTGAAACAACCAAACATTGAATATACCGAATTTTACAACGCACACATATCAGCAAAGCAAATCATTGGGATATGAAGAACTAGACTACAAACTAAAAGGTTTAGCTCTCAGTTGAATAGATATGCTAACATCAAGTCAGAGAAAATGCCCTGGTACTCCATGCTTCCAAAAGAAAAGATAACATATCAAATGATTAAAGAGGATGCTTATTCTGTAGACTGTAATCACTTACAATTTGCGAAGAGATAATTATGACTTCATCAATTTCAAGAGTCTTTTCACGTTTCTTACTTTTCAAAATTCATCATGCCAAAAAACTGATGTTCTTTAGAGGATATCAAGGCCAAAATCAGAGCATACCTGAAATTTGTGTATCAGAAACATCAATTCGTTCCACCTCAACCTGAACAAACGCCAAGGAAAAGATTTAAAAATTATCAGAAAAAGAAGCCTAAATCATTGAATGTTCTTGATAATCACTTTAAAAACAACTCAAGCAACCCATGCAAAAAAGGACTCCTAGACCTGCTTAGATTGAAGCCAAAATTAACAATTTCTTGAATTTTGAAGCACTGACCAAGTCCAATAAAATTCCTAAGCTTCAAAGATCATCTAACATTTAAGGACCTTTACTAATTCTAGCATGACATCCATAAGTAACTTAAAACAGTGGCCAGTCGGTCCAAAGGGGATGGGTAAAACCATGATTCCACAAAGTAAAAATACAAGTATTAGTCAATAAAAAATCTCATAAGTCACAATCGATATTTTCGAACAGATATAAGCTTTAAGGACCAAAATCAGCATTTTTTTTTCTAAATGCCCACGCCTCATTTTCCAAAAGTGCTATACTTAGCTCATGAGAACAAAGCCTTGATAAACTGCAGATAACAAATTTGAAACCAAAATTTTTCTCAGCCAGAATTGCACATGGATTTCATAATCTAATCTAGTAAGAAAGAAAAGTTTATTTGTTGTTTCGTGAACATTCAACTCTGCTATCTAAAAAACGAGATCTGTAGTTCAGCAAAAGAATTGCAAAGTACTTATTTTACTCAACTGTATATGATTTTTTGTGACTGAAACTATGGCAATTTATTTTCTCTAGCCAATAATTTCTATCTTCTCCTCCATCTCATCAAATTGGCATTCATAAGCTAGTAATACCAACTTGACATCAGTGACATTGATCGAAAAAATCGAGATCTTACAAAATTCACTTTGGATAAATTGGAAAATTGAAACTCACAGGCACAGAAGGCACAGTAGCAAAAGCTGTACTTCTCCCTGTATTTACATTAACAGGTTTCCCACTTTTCCCCACAGGAGATAGCCGAGGCTCAATCGCCGGCCCAGATTGAGCTGCAGAGGCAGTACCAGAAGCAGATTCACCCGGCATTCGAAGGTGGCGGAGCTGCTTCACGGCCCGGTGGAGCCGCTCCATACGGAATGTATGGCCGTCAAAAAACAATACGGCATCGTTTTCCTTGTAATCCTCGCTGCTTCCTTCAAATGTAACTTTGGGTTTGCCCAATTGATTATTTTGAAACTCCACAGATACCCTATTTTCCTTATTTTTGTGCAATGATCCCGGCTTGCTCTTATCAATTGATGCCGGCTTGAATTCATCTATAACAAAACAATCAAGAACATATAAGATCAAAATCTATTCCTACATTTTTTCGCGAGCCAAACAGAAGAAAAAAAAAAAAAAGAAAGACATCGAACACTTACATCGCAAAGTGCAGTACTTATTATTGGAAGCATCTTCTTTGAAGGAAGGACCTAACTTTAGATTATACCATCGGTCGGACTGGGGTGCGGTTTTGGGCTCTTCCTTGGAGTTGTGGGCCATGTTCTTCAATGGCGAACGATGATCGAATATCAAAGGACGAAATTTGCAGAGAAGATGGTACAAGAGCTCAGATGGGACCACTTGTGTGATGACATGGCAAGATCTGCGGCGGTGGAAGGAGGATTCCCGAGAGTACCACGGCTGCTTTTTAGTAGGGTTTTTGTTTTTTCTTTAATGGCCGGGGGGACGGCGACCGACAATGAGCATATATTCCCTGCATGAATGTCTATTGGTGTGTGTTCTTAAGATGATATAATGTACTGCCACGTGGTCAAGCAATGAGCCCTGATGTGACGTGGAATGAAATGTGGGGCCATAGATATATTCGTAAAAATAAAATAACAAAATATATATTATTATAAGATTGAATTTAATACTTAAAAATTAAACAATACGAATTTAAATATCAATTTAAATTTAATGAATATAATTTATAATCATATTAATATAATTAAGAAAAAGAAAAAATTATGTTATTTATTTAACTTATTAAAGTATATTTAAATTTAATTAAAAATATATAAAAATTTTAATTATTTTAAAATTAAATAATAAAATTAATATTACAACTATCATTTTTATAATTATATTAATATTTATATATAATTATATTTTGTGTAAGTCGATATATTTAGTTACACGGAAAATAATATAAAATAAAATATAAAACAACATATAACATTAATTGGCAGGTCTTTGTATTGGAACTTCTCACCTGTCACATTCAACTGAACAGTATGGCGCACGTGCGTATATGGATGGTGAAGAAGAGGGACCTCATCGTCATTGCGGAAAATTCTGCACGTGTCGTAGGTGTTCTGACGACAAGCAGAGTAACAGACGACAATAAACGAGGTTAGGGATGGATCTTCTTAATTAAACTTTCGAATAAAAAAAATAATTGGATGTTTTTAATTTAAATTTTAGATATGAAGTACATGTTTTATTGACTTAATATATCTATTCGCCGTAAATTTACATTAATCTAATTATATGAAATCGCATTATTTAAACAAAAAGATAAGTATAATTCATAAATCCATTCCATAATTTATTAAAAAATATGTAACGAATATAAATCATTTTAACTTATAAGCAAGTTTAAATATTTTTTTGGTTTATTAGAAAATTTACAAAGTAATGGATTATAAGAAGATTCGAAATTGAAAAATATTTTTCAGTTTTTATAAATAAAAATATTAATTAAACCAATTAGTTCAATATTTTAAATATTTAAGCCATATTTGGCATTATGTTTTAAAAAAGTATTTTTTGCAAAAAAAAAAAAATTATATTTTTAATTTTTTTAGTTTTAAAAACTGTTTTTTTTATAAAAACAAGTAAATAAATATTTTTTTAAAAATATATTTGAAAAAATAATTTATAAAAAATTAAAAAAATTAGTTAATTAAACAAAAAAAAATTTAAAATTTACTTTTAAAATACTCAAGAGCAATTTTAAATTCTCATCTAATGAATTGGTTCAAATCGGAGTAAACCAAATAAAATACTAAAAAATAACTAAGAATTGCGTTGCAAGCCTAATAAGTCTCCATTATAATTGAAAAATGATAATAAAAATATTATTATGTCCATCACTCCATCTCATATGTGCGTGTATAAGTAGCCCTAGCGAAGGTGGCTAAAAAGGTTAGACATGGTGCAGAAAGAAAGTAAAGCTTTTGTACGCTGGCATTATTTATTCTTGTAGAATAAAAATAATATTAGAAGACACAACAAATAACAAGCACAGAACTCGTATAATTTAATTTCAAATTTTAAATTCGAAATTTAAAAATATAATTATTTTAAAATTTTTTTAGGTATGTTTTGCCTGTGTTTTCGAATTCTAACCGGTGCGAATGCGTTATCTTCTGTGATTTGAAAAAAAAAAAAAAAAAAGAAACAACGAATCCTTGATCATCATATTACTAGCAAGTAGCAATACAGAGGTTGACTTTCTGATATTAATTTCCTTTGCGAAAAGAAAAAATGTTATGGCAACTTTTATCAATGGAAGCAACAATCCATATTTAACTGTAATTTATTTTTTTTCTTCAATTATTCAATATATTACAATTCAAAGTCTCAAATTCTAAAAATACTTCATATCCCATAATATAATATAAAACTATGATTAGGAGTAAAGTAACCTTTATAATATATCTCATATTGGGGATACTTGTCATTGATTTTTTTTTTTTAGTAAATTGAAATTTTGGATTCAAGATCCGATAGATCTGATCACTAGATCAGTATATTTAGCTAAAACTTATTGATTGTAGTTGAATTCTTTAATTAGCATACACCTCTTTTTTAGGTGTTTATATATCGCCTGATTAATTTCCACATTATCCTAATTATCACATTATGCAATTAATTAAAATGCTTTATATAGCCCAAATTGTGAGATAATTTAAGTTTAAAATGTATGTTAATTGTTAAACTAATTTTGTTGCAGGTGAGATGTGGATGAAAACTTTTAGGACAACATGGGAGAAAATACAGCAATTATTTTCTCAATTTTTTGTGTAAGAATTAAGAAAAAAGAAACTAAGACAACAAATGAAAAAGTCAAACCCATCACCAATAATTGCGCATGGTTTTAACCATTAACCATCTATTTCCTTAATGTCTTCGACACCATCAAAACTTACAAAACATTTCTTTAAACAAAAAAAAAAAAAAACAATCCAAGCCCATAACATAATTGAACCCAAAAAAAAAAAAACACAAATAACTTAACAACGGAGAGAGAGGAGGGAGAGAATGCGCAAGCAGTCTCTTCCTTTTTGGATCTCTTATCATACACAAAAAAAAAATACAAATTTTTTATTCAATCTTTAACTTAAAATATATACATATATAAAATTAATATATTCTTCTCTTCGTCATCTACTATTTCTTGGTTAATACATAAACTCTACATAATTTTTTTCAAGATCTATTTGCTGTTTTACTTCTTTTCCTGATCATGGAAAACTTTGCAAGAGCTCGGGCACATTCATCTCCTGAGCTTGTGGATCCTTCTTCGCCTGTTACTCCACCTGTTAGGCCAGAGGATTATAGTTTAGAAGGTTAACTCATCATTTTCATTGTTTCATTCTTTTTTTTCAATGTTCTGATTCTTGGTCTAGAAATTATTTATAGATCTTAACTCTTGGTGCTTATGTTCTTTTTGTGTATATTTATAGGTATTGCAACAAACGTGAAGCTACTGCTGAAACTCATCCAAGAACATAATGGGGCAAGCTCTAATGATGATCGAAAAATGCAGAGGATTGCTGGGATGATGGCCATTTTAGATGATGTGAAATCAAGAATTGAGAAAACCCAATCTGCAAGGAGAAGGTTAGCTGAGCTTAGGAGATGCAACACAGAACTTAGGCCTAGCAGAGGAGTGGCCTCACCCTCAACACCAAGAGAAAGGAAGAATCAAGAACAAGGAATAGATGATTATGAGAGGATAAGAAAACAGCTCAGTGCTAGCTTGGCTGCAAGAAAGAGCCTGGAAATCATGTGTTCAAGCTTAGGAAAAGAAAAGAACATAATGGCTGGCGAGCTAGCGAGAAAGGTTAGCGAATTGAATGGAATGGAGGAACTTGTCAATGATCTCAAGGCTCAGAATGAGACATTGCTAGCCAAGCTTCAATCTGAGCACAATGAGAAGAAAACTAGCATTGGTTGTGATGCTGCTCTTCAAGATCGAAACAAGGCTCTTTCGGACCAGCTCCTTAAGTCCCTCGATAGCTATCGATCTTTGAAGAGGAAGTACAAGGATGCCAAACAGGAAAACTTAGACTATCACTCCACAATGGAGGATATTGGAATGGAAGTAACAGCTGGTCTCGAACGAATTCGTAGCTTCAGAAAAAGAATGGCCTTAAACAAAGATCAACCACTTGATATTCAGCAAGAGATTTCAGCAATCGAGCAGATGTTCGAGAGATTTCACATCAAAATATCCAAGCATGTAGAGAAGAATATCGAATGTGCTAAACCCAAAGCTGAGATCAGTGCCAGCAAGCCTTCTGTTCTAGCATGAGAAGGAAAGGGTCACTCAAAAGCTGTTGTCTTTTTCATATGTCACAATATTATTCATTAGCAGGAGACATACTTTTTGGATATATTGGAAGAGTTGTTACTTGTTAAGAGGAAGCTGTTTGTAATATGTCTAAAGTAGAAGTTATAGTGACATATTGTCCGTTTTTGTTTAACGGGCTAGTTAAGTTATAGTGACATATTATCCGTTTTTGCTTAACGGGCTATTTAAGTTATATAGTATACTGTCTCCATATAGTTTGCATTGTTCCAAATTTTGTTTTCTTTCCTGTCCCGATTAGAGGATATTCCTCTTTTCAGGCTCTTGCTATGCAAGTTTTCTGCAGTTGCTGAGGCTAATTTCTCAGCTTGATGATTTAATTGGCAGACTTCATTTCTTTAAATTTTATATGGAGCTTTTTTATAATTCAATAACATATGTGCAGTATTACAGAGATTTACTTGCAGAGGCGTTTATACAGGCTTAAAAAGATTAAGAATATATATTAAAAATATCCTACCTCTCCATGATTGATCATGTACAAGGGCCTTTTAATTGGAAGGTAGATCACCGCTATTCAGCAAAACTTTGCAATTTGCAAGCTGCAACTGAGTTCAAAGCCCAAGAATTATTTACCGCCTTGGCTCCAGTTGCCCCAGCGTCTGACCTTCGGTTTAAAATCATATTCTTCTTGCTGAGATCACGCTTATGAGCTAGGTCAAGGCTGTAAACTATACATGTTGAATGCGATGAGGAACACAGTGATAATGCCCCCTGGACTCCAGAAATGGGTTTCCTATGTAGAATAGCACCTCCACCAGCAACTATAATTTCTTGAATGTATCCTTTGTAAGAAGCTACGAAATCTCCCACCAAGTAGAACTTCAACCCCTCAAAAATTTTAGGTTGTTGCAGAAAAATAAAACTCATTAGTATGCTGTTTTAAGTACAAACATAAGCACTTGTGCACAATACCGTTAGCACTATGCTTAATATGTGAAATTACCAAAAAATTAAGATCACAAAAGATTCCATTAAAATCACATGAGAAATATATATTTTTTTTTTTCAAAACGAACATTAGAAGAATTTGAAACCACTATTTTGCTATTAGCTAAGCTATTATTATGATAGATGAAATTGAATTAAGAAAGAATGAGAAAACAAGACAACATCAAGCCACATAAAGATTAGACATGTGTTAACACAGCAATCCAATGATTCCTAATTTACAGTATGGAAATTAAGATCAGAAATATTCCTAGATTCAAATAAGAATTTCAAAAGAAAAAATAGAGCATACCTTGTTCAGGATTCTCAGTCTTCCAAGTCTAGTACCATTTCTGATGCCATAGACATCAACCATGATTTCATATTGATCCTCTTGAACTAGTTTCATGGCCTTCATGCAAGCCTTAACCCCCATAAAACGATAGAGAAGGTAATTGTTTGACTGCAAAGAGAATGACAACTTTGCATATAGTAACACATCATGATTCTTTAACGCAAATGTACACATGCTTCAACAATTCAGAAAAGAAAATAAAGTCATTCCAGAGAAAATTAGTACTGACATTCAATATTCATTATCCATTTTCCCTCCAAAATACCCATCATAATCTTGAGGGTTCTTCTGCATTCTCCATTTTCATCTGTTGATGCAATAACATGGGTCACACTCAAATCCCAATTCTTCAATACTGTTACTCCAGATGATCTCTGGAACGAATTGCTGCACTAAATAATATAATGTTAATTCTTTATTTTTTGTTATTAAATTAAAGAGTCTCAAAGCGCAATCTCTATCCAGAGTCCTATTCTTTCTTCAATTGTTAGAGCATAACAACAAAGAACCAACTTTTTCAGTTTTTCACTTAAATTCCAATTTCCAACTGGTATATGTAACATCATGTTTAGAAACAACTTCATTACTCTGTTTCATTTCCAAGTTAAAGATATGCTTTAACATTAATGCATTAATGCTATAAACTAAAGTCATTTGAAGACCTCATATACCTTTTTGGAATGCATTTCCTTCTTATTCTCTCTTGAGATCTGAATTTTCATTAGGCAGCTTACAAGAAGCATGAAGAGGACATAACATGACAAAGTTGTCCTGTTGCAAGTGAATCATATAGAACCAAAATAAGCACGCAAATAAAAATTTAAATAGTGTAAAAGAAGTTTAATTAATTGCACTTAACAGTATCCCATCGACATTCAGGTGCAATCTTTGCACAAGTGACGTGGAAACTCCTGCAACAACTCCTCATAACTACCAAGACCAGCACCTTTGAGTCCACAGCAGCAGCACTTAATTCTCTTACTTCTAGTTAATTCATATTCTAGATTAATGGCAGTATCATCCTCAAAATAAACATTAGGCGCCCTGCATAATGATTTATATAACTGTATCAGCACCACAAGCACTGGAGATAGACTGCTAAAGATTTCAAAGATAAAAATTCATCTCTCGTGTGTTGCTAACAGAAACATAAGAAAATTTCATGATATGTTTAGGCAGAAATGTTCATATCATATCGACAACAACCTCAAGAATTTGTTAGTTGGAGTATACAAGTTTTATATAACAAAGCATCTAAAACATCATAAGTGCATCAAGCCTGCATGAGTTGTTTCACATATATATTGAGCAGTGTGATAGTCAAAGCAAAGAAAGCAACCAACTAAATGAACTCACATTAGAGATAAAATAAAAGGAAAAGAGAAATTTCCTCTCTTAACGCAGTTAAAAATTGCTCTTTCCATTCGGCACAATTTCTATGAGCATGTATGACCTTCAATCCTCCATTATAATTGGCTGCCACTGGCCTGCCATTGTAGTAGTGGACTATCTCTCCTGAGGCCTGTCATTTGGTTTGCATAGAAGTGTAGCAAGATCAAAAGACAGGTTATGAGGAATATGGGAAGCAGAAAATGAAACTGTGACTAATAACCAAGGAAGTAACACCTCTGAGTCCTTTGAAGAAAGACAAAAAGCACATTGAATTGTACGAGTAAAGTTTTGGCAAGCATGCAAAGCCGCTCCTTTTGATTGATCAGGTTTCCCTAACATTACTGAACTCTCAAGGATTCTGGAACCGAAACTGCTGTCAGCCTTATCAGTTGATTTAGTTGCTTCTACAGAGATATTGGAAACTTTTCCAGTGAATTTACTTTCCTTGGCTAAGAGACTGCTGTGACCCTCCTGTTGGCCATTAATAGGCACGTCTTCTGACATACCATGAAACAATTTTTTTTTTCCTTATATCTCAAATTTTTATTGCTTTTTGACCTCAATTCAGAATGAACTTGTTTCCATTGTTTCTGCTTGATATCTGAATTATTCCTACCATCAACCTGAGAAGGGCTTGCACCTTGTTCCACTTGGTTTTGAACAGTATGAATCTCTTTTATAATGTTGCTGTCAGTGTTATCCAGTTTCCGTTTCTTCGAACTCATGATGCAATCAATCTGGGAGTGAGTGCTCTCACTTCCAGCTATATTTCCAGTAATCCTATGTCTAAGATCTTCATTACCACATTGTTTCTTACCTAATAAAGAATAAGACTCAGCAGCCAATTCTATAAGACTCAGCAGCCAATTCTATCTTTGACTTTCGGTATTTCTGCTCTAAGAGAAAATGCAAAACACTTTCATGATTAGACACAGTTCCAGGATTACCAGCATTCCTACACATAGTTTCCTTAAAGTTCAAACAGTGCTGTTATTGTCATGTGTTTCTTCCCGCATACCTCTTCTAGATTTTTTCTTTAGATTAAAAGAAGCATCTTGTCCTGTATTTTTCCTCAGACACTTATTTGGAATTGCTTTTTTAGTTGTCCTACCTCTCTTATTGGATTTATTTCTTGCAGTTTGCCTGCCAGTACGTTTGGCTCTAGGAGGTTATAGTGTAGGCAATTTCTCACCTTCAATGGCCAATCTATATTCAGTACTCAAGCTTTTTTCATTTTCAATATTGTCTTCATTTGTATTCGAACTGAGTATAGGTGCTCCTTTGCTTTCTTGAATTCCATCAGCTTCAACAACATCATCATCCTGCACATTGCTGGAAATTCAGTATTATCAAAATATTAATGAAATAAAAGAAAAAAAAAATTATATAACTGCCATTGATACCTGCATCTTAGCAGGACATGAAAAAAGTTTAAGACGAGCTTGATCTTTGAGTACATTCAAACATTTCACTGTCAGAAAAATCCTCCTTATTTGATTTGCCACCTGCTTGCTCCTACTTAATGTTGGAAAACACAACTACATAACTTCATTGAATAGGACATAAATGCAAAGCCATTTTTCCAATCTTTTTGTATGACACATAGACTGTTCGTGTAAATTTGGTTTAAGTTGAAATTCAGCCAAGTTACATAAGATTGAGCATGTATTAGAGGCTGAGCTCCATATCTAGCAGATCAATGTTATAGAAGCAACTTGGCAGCTTGATCGAAATATAAATTAGAATCAGCCTACCCTCAACAGTGACAGAAGCCATGCATCAAGAACATTCACAGATAAAAGGGCAAATTACCACAGTTATTTCCAAGTCATCCAAAAATGACATATTGTTATCAGTGATGTGTATGCCCTAATACATTTACAGCCTTTTATATATTAATTATTATACTACAATGGACACGTATATATTTCACATTCATAATAAATAAATATTCAAGTCGTTGATTATATTATAAATGCAGTAGTTATATATACTATGTAATATATGACCCTTTGATTGTCTACAGAGAATTTATTATCAAGTTGTTGATAATAATGAGATAAATATTTCTAGTAAAAGATAATCTTAAAAATGTTCATAACCAATATAGGATAATGAATAGGGCATTCATTGAATCTCTAGGTTATCACATGATTTATTTTGAAGAGGAATCTCATTCTCCATGATATAATGATATCTAAATAAACCAGTGAGTTCTTAAAGAGTTAAGGGTATCGAACAGTGACGCCTGATAATAATTGCATATATAATGCTAGATATCAACAGTTATTATCTTGGTCATAATATATGAGTCTTATATGACTCGAAGTCTTTTGACTTGAAGTGTCAAGACTGTCATTTCATGGATAGCTGTGAAGGTGCTCTTGCCTTGTACTGGACTATCCATGCTTGGTAATCCGGCTCGTAGTCACCACAGTTAGTCATGTAGTGAGACATGAGATTACCAATAGTAGGACTCGTTACTCTATAGCACCAGGGCAAGCTCCTAATAGAGTTGATATTTTGGTTCTGATAAAATAAATTCCTGGCTAGGAGAAATATGACTTATTCAATGTAAAATTGAATTATTAATTAGATTAATAATTATAAGTCTTATTTTAATCAGAACGCAAATTATCAATAATTAGTATATTAAATAATAGAATTTGACATGCAGTGACTAATCAATATCGGGATCATAACGAGAGGACTTAATATTATGATTTAGAGGTCAAATTAATATTTGAGATTTTATCGGTAATTAAAAAGAGAGTTCTGAAAGAATACTTAAGGTATTCGGGTATACGAGAAATTCGGAAATTGTGTCCAATCCGTTCCGATAAAATTATTGACCTTATAAGTCACACCCAAAATAAAATATTTGTCTAATCCATATTAAAGATGTGGAGAGTAAATGAACACATATATTTTTGAGTTAAAATTAATGTTGATTAATTTTAACTATTTCTCTTATTTATAATTTTAATTAAAGTATTAATTAAAATTATAATAATTTAATTAAGTTGTTAATTAAATTAACCAAAGTGGTATATTAAAGTAATTACCACATATAATAGAAGAGAAAATTGATTCTATGATTAATGGTGGTAGCTAGAAAATAAGCTATGCAATTGTTGCACCATCATTGTATAATAAATCAAAATTAAAAAAAAAAGTCAAATTTTTTTTTTGTCTGCAAACCTCATTGAATGAGGTTGAAAATGGTCTGTTGGCCTTTGGCCAAATTTTTGGCTTAATCTCCTTCTCTCTTTCTTAATCTCCTTAATTTTTCTTCTTCCTCGAAATCTTCTTCTGCATCATCTAAATTTTTCTCCAGAGCAAAAATCGTTTTTGTTCTTAAAAAATTTTCTTTCTCTCATATGGTATAAGCATTGAAAGAAAATATTGAGAATAAGCTCCTAAAGTGTTAGTAACTTATAAATTTGTAAGAAGAAAATATTTGTGATTATACATCTGAGACTAGCAAAAATTAGTTTCATCAACGCAACTAAAACTTTTGGTATTTTTGTTTGGTTCGCGCACTTGGTGAACTCGGTTCAATAAGGTTTGTCTAAACCTTTCATTTTTCCATTTTGTTCTTTAAATCATTGGATGATTTTGGCAAAATAAATTTTATCCATAAAGATTACAAAATATGTTTTATTAAAAGTTATGGATAAATGCTCAAGATTAATATGAAAAATGTATTTTCATGTTATGCAATATTTGATTGTATGTTTCGGTAAAATTAAAAATTTCAGTAAAATAAAAAATTTTTAAAATCTATAATTTTAACCGACACCTATAGCTCCGCTCAATCTAAATAAATCTTCCGCTTCCAACACATATGACTACAGGATATATTTGAAGATAGTTTTGAAACTGGACTTACAGATGGGGATAAATTTGAGGAGTTTGTGTCATCTGAGTCCTTGATATCACTAAAAGTAGGAACATATGGAAGGGTTACTTCCAAAGGTTGACTGCCATCAGCATGCTGACTTAACTTTTCTATATCTTCTGGACCTCTCAACCAGAAAAATGGGGAAAGCGCATGTTCACCTTTTCTATAGCGAATAGAGCTTACCTCAGGGATCAGTGAACTGTCCTTGAATTCATCATCGATGTTTTCACCTGATCCAATTTCTAGTTTCTCAGGTCGTGTTGGGGTTTCTGAAGGGAGACTTTGTGGCACTTGAACTCTTCTCTTAGTTAGGAAAGAAGGTTTAGCAGCAATAGGATCAGAAAGTTTGGGACTGGATTTAATTGTTTTCCTTGCTCCTTTTCTTTTGGATGGCCTTTCATTTTCCACTCTGCTCAGGCAAACTCCATTGATATCTTCTCTGCCACAAATTCTATCACCTTCTGCTTGCTTGTTTTCTTCTGATCAGAAGAAAAAAAAAACACTTAATTAGAGCCATCCTAGGCCCATTATTGACAAGAAAGATGAGCTGAGAGCACAAAAGACATAAGGCCATCCTTCAAAACTCCAAAATGGAGTTAGAATTCCTCCATTTTTTTGCTCCAACCTAAACTTCAAATCTTGCTCCATTTTGAGAGCTATAAATACATCATCTCCAGATCAAGAATTGCACTTCTGACAACACCAAAAATAGATCCCACATTTTTTTTATTTTTCGTAAAATGATAATTAATTTTATAGATTTTTTCAATTTTAATAATCAATTATATTTTTCAAAACATAATAATCAATTTTATATATTGTTTTAATTAATGAAATTATTAATATGTTGTAATATGTGTTTTAAAATATTAAATATTATATTTTTGTGCTTAATTGTAATGGTTTATGTTATTTTATATTAATTTTAATGTCTAATTAAATTATACAATAAATTAATCTTAATGTTTCATTAATTACATAGTAAAATAATTTTAATTTCTAACTAAATTATATAATTAAATATTTTTTATCAAATTAATAAAATAATTATTTTATTAAATATTTAATTTGAAATTAAAAATAATTAGTAATATTTATTATAAAAAGAAAGTTAATGTAAATGTTGAAAATTAAATTAGAAGAATGAAAATAAAATATTCAAAAGATTATTCTTTTTAGTGTGAAAGGGTTGGAAATGAAATTTTCATAAGAAATTTAAATATGAAATTTTCACAAAATAAAATAAACACTAACATTAAATTTAAAAATTACAACATACACAAATATTAAAAAAAACAGACATAAAACATAAAAAATACAATAGTACAACTAAAATAAAAAACACACAAAAAATGTAAAATAACATCAACACAAAATATAAAAAAAATCAAAATTAAAAATAATAAATTGGACGATGACTAATATTCTTGAAGATCATTTTCCAATCCGCCAAAATAATCATAAAATTGAAATTGTTATCCTTCAGCTTGAGATGGATGGACTTGAAATCCTTTTTCTTGTTGAAATGATTGAAATCTCCAACCTTGATTTCTTTTTTGTATAATTCTAATTTGCTCAGTATAAACAAATTCACGTAAATTTGGATCAAGAAATAGAATTCAAATCTTTTAATAAAAATGTATTCTTCCTTATATTTAGAAATAGCTATTTCCCGCATATGGATTTCAAATCTTGTTTGGTTAAATAAAAAAAAAAAAAAGTTGTAATTTCCACCAAACTACTAAAAACAGAAAAATTTATTTATTAAATAAAAGGAAAGTACATTTCTTTTGACATGGTCTATAGTGAAACTGATGCTTTTGAATTAGTTACCGGTACTTTTTTTAAAAAACCATATATTCATATGGTTGGTAATGCTTCGACAATATATTGAGAGATACGCAATTAAGAATTGGTGCATAAAACTGAATCTGCATGTTCTTGAACTACCTTCCAAGCCATAATTACATGGTGATCTTCAGTAAGAGTAGCACCCACGGCAAACCTGATGATATAAACTCCTCCAACCATAGCATGAGTAAGGTAAATCCTGCCTGATGCATTAATGGATTCCATTAATTTCCTATTGACTTCATTTGCAAGCATACGATCATTGTCTTCCATTGCCCCTGGCAGAATCCTGAAGCACACCATTGCAAAATTTCTGGGCACCACAATCTCAAATCTATTGTCTGTCACCACCAGTTGTTCAAACAGCTTGGCCATTTCGACGTGGCGTCTGATGAAGCTTCTTAAGTTAGCCACACCATAGCTTCTTAAAACAAGCCACAGTTTCATTGACCTGAATCTCCTGCTCAAGGCAATTTGCCAGTCCTTGTAGTCCACCACCAGGGTTGAATCAGAAGCTCTATTCCTGAGATATTCTGGGTTTGTTGACAGGGACTCAATAAGAATGCTTGGATCTTTCACCCACAGGCAGCAGCAATCTAAATTGGTAAACAACCATTTATGTGCATTGAGACTGAATGAGTTTGCACCCTCTATTCCTTGAAGAAAATGCTGAAACTCTGGGCAGATACAGGCGCTTCCAGCATAAGCAGCATCCACATGAACCCATATCTTATGTTCCTTCGCCACATCGCATAATGGCTTCAATGGATCAACTGCAGTTGTTGCTGTGGTTCCTAGTGTAGCACATAGGAAAAATGGGATCAAACCATCTTTGATATCGGACTGAATGGACCGACTCAAAGAATCAGGAGAAAGAGCAAAGAATGTTGATTTAGTTGTCTTGATTGCTCGGAAATTCTGAGGTTGGATTCCAGCAATTTGAGCTGCCTTTTGAAGTGCAGTATGTGTTTGATCAGAACCATAAACAACCAGTTTCCCAATTTTGTCCCTTCCCACCTGGCTTAGCTTTTGATCTCTTGCGGCAACAAGAGTGCACAAAATGGCTTCACATGTGGTACCCTGAAGAACACCTCCACCATTCTCTGAGAAGAGGAAACTTGTAGGAAGATTAAGCATCTCTCCAAGCCAATCCATCACAATGGTCTCTAGTTCAGTTGCAGCCGGTGAGGAAATCCAATTGAATCCGACAACATTAAAACCTGAACTAATGATTTCTCCGAGGAATCCTGCTATGCTCCCACTTGATGGGAAGTATGCAAAGTAGTTAGGACTCTGCCAGTGTGTAATACCAGGAAGTATATGTCTCTGCAAATCTTGGAGAATGCTTTCTATAGGTTCAGGATTGCAAGGAGCAGAATGAGGTAAGCGTTTTCGAAGATAACCAGGTTCCACTTGGCTTAGAACAGGGTATTTTTCGATGTTTGCATAATAGTTGGCTATGAAATGAACCATCATGTGGCCTTGCCTTCTGAATTCCTCAGGCTCCAATGGCTTCATTTCTTGATTTTTCCACCAATTCATTTTCAGTGGATCAAAAAATCAGAAAGAGGGACTGACTGATTGTTATGTTATTTTGCCATATTGATTTTGCATCTTTATATAGGAGCAGGACCCATATTTTCTGCTAATTAAGTCACTTGATTAAAGTATTCCAACTAGCATGATTAGTTTCAAATATAACAACTGATTCTTATAATTAGAAGAAAAAAATATATTTAATTAAAATTTGAGGATGAATTATTGTGGTAAACGATTCATACTCTTTTCCAAATGATCGCCAGTAGATAAAAGTTTTGCTAAAAAGAAAAATGAAAGAAAAGTACTTTGGGAGGTGGGCTCCACTAGTAATGCAGTGAGTATTTTATAATTTTTCGTAGTCTAACAAACTAAAAACTCAAATATTAATGAATAATGTGGTACTGGAAAAAAAATAAAAAGTAAATAAGAGCAAATAATTAAATTTTTTGTATGAATTTATCTCATATATTAATTAATTTGGGTTGTCATTTTTCTGGAGAATTTTTCAAAAATACTAAAAACGGGTACTATTTTTTATTTTTACCACCGCTCAATGTTTTTTTCAATTTTATAGAAAATAACTTTCTAAAATTATAGTGGTACCTAAATTTCAAATTTAGGTAATATTTTTTTTTTTAATTTTACAGAAAACAGCTTTCTAAAATTACGGTAGTACATAAATTTCAAAATCACTCCAAAATATACCTAGACGGTATATCTTCGGCAGACCTTCAGTATACATTAGAGATATCTTAATTCTATTTTAACAAAAAAAAATAACAAAAGAACAAGAACAATAATCATTAAAGAATAATAAGAAAAATATAATTCAATCAAAATTCAAAACATTACAAAATCTCAAACAAACAGTTTGATATACTTTTCAGAATACTTTAGTATATCTTAGATATATTTTCGAAATTCTTTAGGATATACTTCAGAAATATCTTGAATATACCTTTAATATATTTTGGGTATACTTAAAAATTTCTTGAGAATTCATTGTAAGAAATTCTCGTTATAACTATTTACACCTTGTTTGAGAATTTTCCATGGAGGGGAGGGAAAATAAAGGAGGAAAGTAAACTTATTTTCCTTCCTCTTTATGATGTTTGAAAATTTTCCCACCAAGAGAGAAAATATAGAAGGAAAATCAATTTTATTTTTCTTCGTTATATTTTATATTGAAATAATAAGATAAATGAAAAAAACAAGGCATATTTTCTTTTATTTGGATAATTTATTATTAGAGACAAAAAAGTTATAGTATTACATATTTATATTTTTTTAACATCATTTTATAATATGTTGAGTACTTCACTATTATAATCAATAATAAAAAAAAGTAATTTTATCAGTAATAGTAATATTTTTTATCAAATTTCTCATATTTTCTCTTTGTTTTGGAGAGAAAATAGACAATAAAAAATATAATTTATTTTACTTTCCTTCTTTATTTTTCTTCATTTTCTAAACAAGATAAAGTGAAAATAATTCTTTATTTTCCTTCTTTATTTTCTTTCATCTATATTATTTATCTATCCAAACACTTAGGGTGGAAAATAAAAGTTATTTTCCCTCCCTTTCTTATTTTTATTCCTTCCCAAATAAAGTAAAATAACAATATCTCCTTATTTTACTTCTTTATTTTCTTTTCCCTATATTTTCTCCCTTCCAAACAAAGGATTAGACTTTTCATATTCGGCCCATCTTAATTGAAATCCACACCTATGAAAAGAGTTATTATGCAAATATTAATAAAATAAATAAAAATAAGTAATGTTCTGTCTCATGTACAGTCACGTGTGGGAAGGAAAAAGAACAAATCATTTTTTTTTTCATATCTCATCAAATTTACACTTTTTAGATTATTAAATAATAAGTAAATACTTTGAGCAAGGGACAAAGGTCCACTTTTCTTCTCTCTATAAAACGAGCACCTACACCGTACAGGTAAGCGGTGACAAAGTAAGAAAAAAAGGAAAAAAAAAAAAGAAAAGAGAAGGAGAAAGATAAAGAAAAAGAGACAACAAAAAAATAAGAGAAAAAAAAAGAAAAAAGAACAGAGAAGGAAAGAAAGAAAGAAAAAGAGAAGAGAAAGGGAAGATAGAAAAAGTTCGTGATATTATTATCATTTTATTTTTTATCACATGTTTTCTTACTCATTTCTTCTTATTATTATTGC
>CATIWF010073535.1:0-12366 GCA_949630135.1 Balakata baccata
ATATCATGGACTTTCATTAATCAGTTTAAGATCTATATCAATTCATATGCAAATGAATACTAATATAATGAAAGAATGCCTTTATGAATGTGTACACTAAGTGCTTAAGGCGATTACCTTTTGGGCACATCTCTAACACTAGAGAGTGCTACTCCAGATATATCCTTCAATATATGGGTCTCATCTCCGAAATGGCCAACTCTAGGCCTAAGTGGTACCAAACTCCCTCAATGGCATGCCATCTACCCTAGCTGTAGTCCTAGTTAGAGTAATAGGTTCTTATCGTCTTAACAATTCACCATAGTAAAATAATTAATTTCATCACATAATTCACATTAGCAATCCAATGAAATATCATAATTTATGATCACAAATGTCATATTATAGCATAATTCAATATACATAAGTTATAGCTCATAAGAAAATCACAATATAAGCACCCTATGGTTCACCCAAGTGAAACCAACCTACAACATTCACAATCACCCATAATTACATTCCATACAATACAAATTCATCACCTTCAATTTATAGGTTAATTGACCAAAGCATATAGGTTCATCATTTAACTAATGCATTCATAAACATCAAACATTCAATTAAATCCACATGTGGTTATGTACAAACCTTAATAAAGTTTTACCAACTCCAAATTTATGGAACTTATGGCTCTTGCAGATCTCCAATTGATTGTGAACCTAATTTGAAAGTAAATTTGATTAATACATTGATATAATATTTTTCTCAATTTATTTTAAACAATTATTTATAGTTTCTAATAAGTGGCAGTATGACCTCCTACAACTCTTCAACCTATAACTTTTTTTACACTTATCCAATTTATGTAATTCTTTATTCTAATTAAAGATAACAGATAGTACTATAACATATTAACATTTTAGAATTTTTGAACCATTATACAATTTTTACTACTAGATAAAATATTATCTTGCCTTCTATCATTAGATAGTTTAGAGACTCCTTTAAATTCCATTTCTTATAACGTGTAGGTTATATTATTGTGAAAATTTATAGGCACTTAGAAAGGTCAATTCGAAACATTTTTCATGTTAACAATTTTATCTGATATTGCCTCTAAAGTTCTCAAATACTAGAGAATATCTAACTGGTCCAACACAAGATAACAACCCGATCAGTCCTCATTATTATGATCATAACTCATAAAATACTTAACATATTAAGGTAAGGTTTTCATATAAATGTATCTATGATATAGAGCTAAAATTGTTATGTTCTACACTTTGGTTAATTTGGACTACAAGAACCTAAAAAATAAGGATAAAAAAGCTAGTGTAATACTGATACATAGAAAACAACTGTGTTCAAAGGAACAGTCATCAATATCTTCACAATAACTCAATCTACACCAAGAATATAAGCACGAAATTTGGTTTTAGATAAAGACATGTAGATCTACAACTTTTATGTTTCAAGCTTTCACTGAATATACTTCTAACAGGGTGAAAATAAATAAAAACTGTACTGAAATCTGTTGGTGCACTATTGGGAACTAGTAATACTTATTTGAGGATATCTCTTTATACACATCAAAATGTTCAAACCTGTGTCAAAGGCATACAAGTAAGGCATAAATCTACAACTTTTATATTTAGGACTTCTCAAAATTCGTTTTCTAAGATTACAAAAATAAAACTCAAAATTCTGCCATAAAAATAGAGTTTCTAAGAAGAAATATGTTTACTAGCAACATACCTAACAACTTTTAATCTATTTTTTTGCAACTAAAGAGAGAGTAATCAACTTACCAAATATGAAAGGCTTGTATTGTGGCTAGAACTTGCAAGAAAAAATGGAGGAAATAAAGAGAAGAAGAAGAAATGTGAAAGGAGATCAATTGGTCAAACCCCAATTTATACCTCTCCTCACACTCATTCCTGTCCACCGGAATTTTTCTCTTTTTTTTTGCTTTGCCATTATTATTGTTGTTGTTGTTGTTATTATTATTATTATTATTATTATTATTATTATTTCACTAATCAATTCAATTAAATAATCTAATAACTTAGTTTCATTTTAACTAAATTAACTACACCAATCAATTTTATTTATTTAATTTCTCATTGAGCCACTTATTATTTATTTATTTTTCTTTCTAAATAATTTATTTATTCTAATTAAATCCTAATTAGTGAACATTACAAATCTCTCCCCCTTAAAATGCTTTGTCCTGAAAACATACCTAATACGTTGTCATTAAACAACTAGGGATATTGAGCTTCCATCATTTCCTCACTTTCCCAAGTTGCTTCTTCCATCGCATGATTTCTCCATAGAACTTTCAATAATGGTACTCGCTTGTTTCTAAGCTCTTTAGTTTCTCTGGCTAGAATCTAGACTGGTTCTTCTTTATATGACAAATCTTATCTCATTTGTATGCTCTCAGCTAGTATAATATGAGAAGGATTTGATCTGTATCATCTTAATATTGATACATGAAAAACATTATGTATCAAACTCAACTGTGGTGGTAGAGCGAGTCTATATGCAACCGGTCCAATTCTTTCCAAAATTTCATATGGTCCAATGAATCTTGGGCTTAGCTTGCCGTTTTTGCCAAATCTCAACATTTTTTCCAAGGAGAAACTTTAAGAAAAACTTTATCTCCTATGGCATATTCAATGTCTCGTCTTTTAAGGTTAGCATACGATTTGTGTTTATCTGAAGCTGCCTTAAGCCTTTCTCGAATAATTCTTACTTTCTCTTCTATCTCTTACACTAAATCAGGGCCTACTGGCTTCCTTTCACTAAGCTCTGTCCAACATAAGGGTGTTTGACACTTCCTACCATATAGTGCCTCATATGGAGCCATCCAAATGCTAGATTGATAGCTATTGTTGTAGGCAAATTTCATCAAAGGAATATATTTGTCCTAGCATCCTTCAAATTCAATAATACAACATCTCATCATATCCTCTAAGATCTGAATAACTCTCTCTGATTGTCTGTATGTTTAGGGATGGAAAGCTTTGCCGAAATTAAGTTTGGTACCTGGAGCTTGTTGCAAGCCACCCCAAAATTGAGACGTAAATCGAGGATCCTTATTTGAAATAATTGAGATAGGCACTCCATGAAGTCGTACTATCTCATTAACATAAATCTCTGCTAATTTGTTCAGCCGGTAGTCTTTTCTGATAGGCAAAAAGTGTGCTAACTTTGTGAGCCTATCAACAATGACCCATGCAGCATCATGCTTCTTCGGTGTCGAAGGCAATCTAACCACAAAATCCATGGTAATCCTCTCCCATTTCCATTTCGGGATAGTGATCGGGTGCAACAATCTTGAAGGTACCCGGTGCTCTACTTTAACCTGTTGACAAGTTAAGCACTTCTTAGTGTAATCTGTAATATCCTTTTTCATACCTGCCCACCAATATCTACTTCTCAACTCTAGGTACATCTTGTTGCTTCCTGGGTGCATCACATATTTGCTTTCATGGGCCTCTTCTATGATCCTCTTTCTTATATTCTCAATATTAGGTACACATAACCTACCTTGATAGTACAATCTACCATATGAATAGATGGTGAACTCGGGTCTCTCCCCCTTAGAGACCAACTCAACTAGTTCAACTAACTTGTTATCCTGCTTCTGTGCATCTTTGATCTCTTGGATAAGAGTTGGCTAGATGTGTAACTCTGCCACAGTCTTCCTGCTCAGAGCATCTACTACTACATTAGCCTTGCCTGGATGGTAATCTATCACACAATTGTAATCTTTTATCAATTCCACCCATCTTCTCTATCTCAAATTCAACTCTCTCTATATGGGTAGATACTTCAAGTTCTTATGATCTGTGTAGATGAAACACTTTTCCCTATATAGATAATAGCGCCAAATCTTTAATGCAAAGACAATGGCTGCTAACTCTAAATCATGTGTAGGATAATTCTTCTCATGTAGTTTCAGCTGTCTGGAAGCATAAGCAACCACTTTTCCTTCTTGCATTAATACACAATCTAAGCCATTATGAGAAGCATCATTATAATTGACATATTCCTTATTAGGGATTGGCTGTGTCAAAATTGGAGCCTTTGTAAGCATTCTCTTGAGTTTATCAAAACTAGCCTGGCATTTTTCTGTCCATTCGAACTTAACATCTTTCCTCAAAATTGTGTTGTTTAAGGGGAAGAAATCATTGAAAAGCCCTTGACAAACCTCCTATAATAACCTGCCAAACCATGGAAACTCCTAACTTCAGTCACATTTTGTGGAGGATTCTAATTCACAACTGCACCAATCTTGCTAAGATTAACTTTAATACCTTCTACTGATACAATATGTCCGGGAAATGTCATCTCATTAAGCCACATTTTGAGAGTTTGGCATAAAGCTTGTGTTCTCTAAGTGTCTATAACACTATCCTCCAATGCTTTTCATATTTCTCATGATTTTTGGAAAATACCAGAATATCATCAATAAAAACAACCACAAATTGATCTATATATGGCCTGAAGACCCTGTTCATAAGATCCATAAATGCTGCAGGGGCATTGGCTAGCCCAAATGGCATAACTAAAAACTCATAATGACCGTATCTGGTTCTAAATGTTGTTTTAGCTATATTCTCTATCTTCACCCTTAATTAATGATAACCCGATCTCAAGTCTATCTTGGAGAACACTCCTGCACCCTTAAGTTGGTCAAAAAAATCATCAATACGTGGCAATGGATACTTGTTCTTAATCGTGGCCTTATTCAACTGCCTATAGTCTATGTATAGCCTCATAAACTCATCCTTTTTCTTCACAAAAAGTACTGGTGCACCCCAAGGAGAAACATTTGGTCTTATGAAACCTTTATCAAGAAGCTCTTGTAATTGAGCCTTAAGCTCTTTCATCTCTGATGGTGCCATTCTGTATAGTGTAGATGAAATAGGAGCCGTGCTAGGAGTAAGTTCAATAGAAAAGTCTACCTCTCTCTCAAGTGGTAGACTTGGTAACTCTTCTGGAAATACATACGGAAATTTGCTAACAATAGGGATATCGTCAAGGTCTGGACTTCCCTCTCTAGTGTTGATGATATGAGCTAAGTATGCTTCACATCCTTTCCTTATCATCTGCTTGGCCTTCATTCTAGATATAACTTATGGAAATTGTGGCATTAACTCGCCTCTTACCGCAATCTCTTCCTGATCTACAGTCTTAAATGTCACTATCTTAGAGTTGTAGTCTATCATTGCCATGTGCCGAGAAAGCCAATCCATGCCTAGGATGTATCATACTCATGAAAAGGCAGCTTAATAAGATCCACAGGAAACTCTTTCCCATGTACAACTAAAGGACATTCTCTAAATACTTTGTTCACTATCACATTATGGCCTAAAGGATTTGAAACTTCAATTTTGTAGTCTAAATTCTCACTGAACATATTATACAGACCAACCATGTTTGTGCAAAGATAGAAATGTGTAGAACCCGAATCTATAAGAGCACATAAATCAAAACCAAGCAAAGAAAACATACCCACAATAACATTTGTGGCAGTATGATCCTCCTTTACCTTCATTGCATATGCTCTTGTAGGTGCACGACTGGACCCTAGTCGATTTACTATCTTTGAGGCTTCTAGTCTCTGTCTACCCCTGCAACCTTTAAACTGTCCTCGACCTCTACCCTGAGTAGATACTAAAGCTTGAGTTTGTGCAGGAGTCCCACGAATAGGGTGGGGGCAATCTTTCTTAAAATGATCTATGGACCCACAGTTATAGCATACTGCAGGTGCCCAACATTCTCGCCTATGCTTTCGGCCACAAGATGTACACTCTGGTGCTAGCTCTCTCTGAGTATGAGTTTGACTACTAGCAGTAGTAAAAGTGGCTCTAATGAGTGGTCCCTGCCTAGTGGGAATTGAATGAGCACGACCTTGAGTTTGTCCTCTCTACTGGAACTAACCTGGACCTATGCGAGCTTTCTTGCTTGATGCCTAGGTGGCATTAAAAGAAGGCTTCCTAAAGTCTTTTCTTGATGACTGACCAAGCCGCTTCAAATTCTTCATCTCTTCCACACTAATAGCTGATGCAACTAACTAAGAGAATTCCTAGTACCTGTGTGAAAGCACATGAAACACAATGTCTGCATCTGATCCCTCCTCAAACTTGCGGCACTTATCAGACTCATCTATAATAATCCCAGCGGCATACCTGCTCAGTCTGGTGAACTCCCTCTCATACTCAACCACTATCCTACAGCTCTGTCTTAGATTGAAAAACTAACATTTCTTCTTATCCCTATAAACTCGTGACACATACTTTTCTTTGAACTCTATCACAAAAAACTCCTAAGTAAGTGGTTGCGGTGCAGACGGTTTCATTACAACTAATTTCAACCAAGCATATGCATCCTCTTGAAGTAATGATACTGCATACTTTTGTTAGAGATGTGCCCAAAAGGCAATCGCCTTAGGCACTTATTGTACACATTCATAAAGGCATTCTTTCATCATATTGACATTCATTTGCATATGAATTGATATAGATCTTAAACTGATTAATGAAAGTCCATGATATGAAACATAGCATAAAGGAAATCATAATGGGATCATGATAATGAGATTCCTATCATGTGTAATTATGTTAATATCTAAATTATCCCTAATCATAGGAGCAACAAGATGGGATATTATTGATCTGGATAGACTAGCACATGTTATACTCCTCGATTGGATCAAGCAGTAGATCTCATAAGTTGTGAACATGAGAAGTTCAAAGTTAACATGTGAATGCTTGCTAGGAGTAGTCAAGTACATTGGATGACCTCCTATGAGACAATCATATGGATTATCTATTCAAATGTCAATGATAGTCTCATCATAGCAATAGGGCAAGTATTCTTAGACTTGAGGTACTTAAGGATATCTTGGATACTGATTCTATGCTTTGACTCCATTTCTTGTTGCCTTATAGAGATCGCTCATAGGGTGGTGATTGGGTACAGCTTGAGGTATTCGAAGGTAATTGGGTAGCCAATAGAGGATTCACCACTCCTGATAGAGGGAGAGTATACCTATGGCCTCTTATCGGGATCATTACTCGAGAATCTCTGGCTAGAGTGGAAATGTCCTGAAGATGGTCATCAGTAACATGTCTAATAGAGTAATCAGTCTGAACGACACAATTTAACATCACTTGGGCTAAATGTGACTTAGTCAGTCTAACAAGAGCTGACACATAGTCCATGCTCTGAACCGAGTGGGATATAGGATGGTAAAAGGACGAATCACACATATTGTTGTCTATGGAAAGGTTCGTAGTCAAACCACTGACTTTCCGATCAATTGGGGGTCATGATGTGTTGCTAAATTACTTTTCTGATTTTATTTATTTATTATTTTTTTCTACATATTTACATGTACTGGGTCTATGCTAAAAAAAATACTATCTAATAATGTAGTCTAATTTAATTAATTTAACTATGCCAAGTTTCATTAATTCTTAATTTAATCATTTTATTCCATTTCATTTCTAATAACTTGTCATCCTTAGTTAAATTTATAACTTGACATGTCAACTTAGTACCATCGAAATAAATCAACATGTAACAAGTCTACCTTGTGAGTACGTTCTAGCTAAAATGCATGTGGGAAAGTCAATGGTGTTACAATTCTCCCCTCCTTTTAAAAATTTTATCCTCGAAATTTGATACCTAGGAACAAATATGGGTATTGCCTTTTCATATTCTCTTCTGTTTCCCATGTTGTCTCTTCTTCCTATGAGTGGTTTCTCCATAACACTTTGACTAGAGGTATTTCCCTATTTCTCAACTGTTTTGTCTAGTATCCGATGACTTTTATTGGTTCTTCTACATAACTCATGTCATCTGCAATCTCAATGGCTTGATCTTTTAGTACATATGTAGGGTCTGATCTATATCTTCTTAGCATAGTAGCATGAAATACATTATGAATCTAAGCCATCTCTAGTGGCAACGCTAACCAATATGCCAATGGTCCAACCTTTTCAAGAATTTCATAAGGCCCTATGTACCTTGGACTCAGTTTGCCCTTCCTACCAAAATGGATAACTTCTTTCCATGGTGACACTCAACGAAATACATTTTCACCTACCTCATATTCCATTTCCCTTCTGTGTTGATCAATATAGCTCTTTTGTCTATCGTGTGTTGCTTGAGTTTGCTTTTGACTATCCTGATCTTGTCTACTATATCCTGTACCACTTCTGGTCCTTCAATTGCTCGTACACCTTCTTTATCCCAAATAATTTGGCTTCTGCACTTTCTGCCATATAGTGCTTCATATGTTGCCATCTAGATACTGTTGTGATATTGATTGTTGTATGCAAACTCTATTAATGCCACATATTCATCCTAAGATCCTTTAAACTCCATAACACATGCCCTAAGCATATCTTCTAACGTCTGTATAGTTCTCTCTAATTGACCATCAGTCTGTGGGTGAAATGCAGTACAAAAGTTTAATTTTGTTCCCAATGCATTTTGCAAAGTCATCCAAAAATGTGAAGTAAATCGTGGATCTCTATCAGACACAATAGATAATGGAATGCCATGTAATCTGACTATCTCTTTGATATATAACTTTGCTAAACTCTAAAATGCACACCCCCATCTGATAGGCAGAAAATGTACTGACTTGGTTAATCTGTCAATAATTACCCATATGGCATCATTCTTCTGTGGAGTTCTCAGCAATCCATAAACAAAGTCCATTGTTATTTTATCCTATTTCCATTATGGCACTAGCAATGGATGTAGTTTACCTGCTGGAGCTTGATGTTCTACTTTAATTCGTTGACATGTTAGTGTTGGTAGCAGGACATGTATTTGGATTGAGGGGAGCTCTAGGTCTTGGTTTAAAATTATAGATTTCAAAAATTTTTAATTTTACCGAAATATACAATCAAATATTACATGACATGAAAACACACTTTTCATGTTAACCTCAAGCATTTATCCATAACTTTTAGCAAAACATATTTTGTAACCTTTATGGATAATATCCATTTTGCCAATATCATCTCATGATTTTTAAGAACAAAATGGAAAATAAAAGAATTAAGACAAACCTTTTATTACCGAGTTCACCAAGGTGCAAACCAAACAAAAAGACCAAAAGCTTTAGTTGGTTTGATGAAACTCCTTTTTGCTGGTCCCAGATGTACGATCATAAATATCTTCTTTATGCAAATTTATAAGCTACTAACACACATTATGAGCTTTTTCTCAATATTTTCTTTCAATGTTCATACCATATGAGATAAAGAATTTTTTAAGAACAAAAACGATTTTTGCTCTAAGAGAAAACGAAGAACTAGAAGATGATTAAGAAGAAGAAGGAGATTAAGAAGGAGAGAAGGGCCAAAGGCCAACCAACAGGAATAAAAAATTTTCAACCTCATTTAAGGTTGGCAGACGAAAATTTTACTGATTTTTTGACTTTTTTTTTAATTTTTGATTTATGATACAATGATGATGCAACAATTGCATAGCTCATTTTTAGGTACCACCATTAATCATAGAATCAATCTTCTCTTCTATAAACTATGGTAATTACTTTAATATATTAATTTAATTAATTTAATTAAATTGTTATAATTTTAATTAATATTTTAATTAAAATTATAAATAAGAGAAATAGTTAAAATTAATCAATATTAATTTAAACTCAAAAATATAAGTGATAATTTCTAATTTAATTTTCAATTAAATTACTCCCCACATCTATATATGGACTAAACTAATAATGTATTTTGGGTGTGACTTATAAGATCAATAATTTTATGGGAATGGAAATATAATATTAACTCCTTAATATTATATCGGACACAATTTTCGAATTCCTCGTATACCCGGATACATTAAGTATCCTTCCGGAATTATCCTTTTAATTATCGATAAAATCTCCAATATTATTTTGACATTTAAATCATAATATTAAGTCTTCTCGTTAAGATTCCGATATTGATTAGGGTCACAGCATATCAAACTCTATCAGTCAATATACTAATAAGTGATAATTTGCATTCTGATTAAAATAAGACTTATCATTATTAATCTAATTAATAATTCAATCTTAAATTGAATAAGTCATATTTCTCCTAGCCAGGAATTTATTTTATCAAAACCAAAATATCAACTCCTTTAGGATCTTGCCCTGGTGCTACAGGGTAACGAGTCCTACTATTGGTAATCTCATGTCACACTGCATGACTAACTGTGGTGACTATGAGCCGGATTACCAAACGCGGATAGCCCAGTATAAGGCAAGAGCACCTCCACAGCTACACATGAAAGGACAATCTTGACATTTCACAAATGACTTCGAGTTATAAAAGACTCATATATTATGACTAAGATAACAACTGTTGGCATCTAGCACTATCTATGCAGTTATTATCATGTGTCACTGTTTGGTACCCTTAACTCTTTAATAACCCACTGGTTTATTTAGATATCATTATATCATGGAGAATGAGATTCCTCCTCAAAATAAACCATGTGATAACCTAGAGGTTCAATGAATGCCCAATTCATTGTCCTATACTAGTTATGAACACTTTTAAGATTATCTTTTACCAGAGATATTTATCTCATTATTATCAACAACTTGATAATAAATTCTCTGTAAATAATCAAAGGGTCGTATATTTCATTGTATATTTAACTACTGCATTCATAATATAATCAACTTGAATATTTATTTATTATGAATGTAAAATATACATGTGTCTATTGTGGTATAAAATTTAATATGTAAAAGCTGTGAATGCACTAGGGCATACACACCACTGATAACATAGAGGTCGTGCTGCGACTTCATTTTATTTTGGCAAAGGACAAAGTCAATATATGGAGCTGAGGCCTACTTGTATTGACTATGGGAGACAAAATACAAGTGAATGTAGAATGCTCACAGGAGCATGTTATTTTTATGGATCATTAGATCACATGTATAGAGGCTGTCCACAAAGAGCTAGACTGGCAGAGGGATATTAGAGGCCACAGTGGAGGCACCCAGAGTCGGTAGTACTAGTGTAGCACAAGGTAGAGGTAGAGGTAGGACTGGTGCAATAGGCAAAGGTGTGACCAGATCTAAGGGTCAGAGTTCCAGACCTCCAACATAGGCTAGAGTCTTTGCCATGACTAGGTAGGAGGCAGTTGATGCCCCAAAAGTTATCATTAGTAATATTTATATATATGATATACCAGTATATGCATTGATAGACTCAAGTTCCACGCATTCATTTATTTCATCACATATGACATCTAAATTACATAAAAAAATATGAACCCTTGGGAATTGGCATAAATGTGAGTACTCTACTAGGGACAATAGCAGATGTGAACAATGTATGTCGTGACTGTTTAATACACATTGATCAAGCTAAATTGCAAGCTGATTTGATTTTATTGCCACTATATGAATTTAATGTGATATTGGAAATGAATTGGCCAACTAAACATCATGCAATAGTGAATTGTTTCACTAAGGAAGTAATTTTAAAATCTCTAGACTAGCTGAGAGTTGTATTTCTAGGTGAATGAAAATTTGTACCTACTTGTTTAGTATCTGCTGTAAAGGCATTTAGAATGATTAAAGTTGGATGTAAGGCATATTTAGCACATGTGACTGACACTAGAACTACCAATAGTTCACTTAAAAATATACCAATAGTGAATGAATTTCCAGATGATCTACCTGGATTACCACCCGCTAGAGAGATAGAGTTCACTATTGATTTTGTACCAGGGGCAGCACCAATATCAATACCACCCTACAGAATGGCTCCAATTGAGTTGAAAGAATTAAAGACCCAATTGCAGGAATTACTTGATAAGGGGTACATCAGATCTAGTGTTTCACCATGGGAGCACCAGTGCTTTTTGTCAAAAAGAAAGATGGTACCATGAGATTGTGCATTGATTACATACAGCTGAATAAAATGACAGTTAAGAACAAATACCCATTGCCCAAAATGGATGATTTGTTTGACCAGTTACAGGGAGTCCAAGTATTTTCCAAGATTGACTTGAAGTCAGGCTACTATCAGCTAGAGGTAGCAGATGTAGATATTCCAATGACTACTTTTGAAACTAGGTATGGGCACTATGAATTCTTAGTCATGCCATTTGGGTTGACTAATCTTCTAGCTGTATTTATGGCACTAATGAATAAACTATGTTTGGATAAATTTGTCATTTATTAATGACATACTGGTGCATTCAAAGGATAGGGAGGAACATAAACAACATTTGAGGATTGTGCTGCAAATTTTGAAGGAGAAATAATTATATGCTAAACTGAGTAAATGTGAATTTTGGTTAGACTATGTGTATTCATTGGACATGTGG
>CATIWF010073552.1:0-25691 GCA_949630135.1 Balakata baccata
ACCTTTTCCATAGATTCTATAGAACAAGTTGTACATAGCTCATAATCATACCAAATCATATGCACTGCTCATGAGGGACACAAACCTTCACGCTTCATTTTTAAATTCCCAATCTCCATTTATTTTTTAATACTATCTTACACTCACTTTTTTTTTTATTAATAATTAAAAATATAAAATTTTTAAAATGTTTTTTTTCTTTATTATTGGAAATCAAAAGGCGAATATTAAAAAGTATTTTTAGCATTCTTCGGATAAAATTTGCCTTTGGATAATCTAATAGAAACGACATAGATCATTGGTTTGCACTTTACTAGACAAACACAGAGTTTAAAACCAATTAGATCTGCCAGTGACTTTGTCTTGAATGTGAATTTGGAGGCAAAATAAGCAACTTCTGCTGGGGATTAATGAAATGTATACCTGAAGTAACGCAACATTTGCATAATGATTTCCTTCTTGTTTGATGATGATATATATCCCAAATAATAAATTTTCTCCCTTTTTTTTACCAATTAATTAGAAAATGAAATATTAAAAAATATCTTAAAAAATAGTGTTCTTAACATTTGTCATACATACAATTTGCATTTTTCAAAACATTTCTAAAATTCTATATTTTTTTTCAAAGTTAAAAATACATTTTCTTTCTCATATACAATTTACTAATGGGTGTTCAATCTAAAGATCTCTAAATATTCTATCGATTTCTAAATAGATTTCGTATTAAGATTTTATACCATTTAAAATATATATAAAATATTATATTACTATTAGATAATTAGTCTCGACCAATGAATAATAAGAAAAGAAACTATAAATAAAGATAAAAATAAATAAATGTCTATAAATAACTGTAGAATCTGAAATATTTTAAAACAGAAATTTTAATTCAAAATGATATATATATATTGAAAAGGAATATATATTCAGTGAGTATATGTAATCTTAAATAAATTAAAAAAGTAATTGTATAAATATTAAGATAAAGGCTATAATATACGTTGGAGCATTGTTGCACTAATATTTCTGAGATTATATATATATATATATATATATATTCATGTACCGTTATATTAAAAAAATGTCAAATATTATTTAGAGAGGATAATATGAAATGGATGAAACAGTTGGAAGTGGGAGAGTAGAGTGGAGGTGATTGGAAACAGCAAAGCTTTTAACATGAGCAATAAAAGACTGCATTGGCTGAATCTATTTGAGCTGTGAACTATAGGTTATAGCTTCCAGTGGGATACCAGTGACAACCCAGGGTTCAGGTGTGTGGTAGGGTGGGCACTCATCTACTGTAACACTTCCTCGTCCTTCTCTTGTACCCATAATTATTTTACATTAATAAAATTAAACGGATTGCAATTCTTGATCTATTATGTTTGAGAGATTTAGGTCATTTATATTAAATTTTATAAAAATTTAGTAAGAAATAATTTATTTAATAAAATTTAGTATATACCATTTATTCATAAATAATTAAAATTAGTTCATAAATTTTGAAACGAATTTAAAGAGATTATTTTTTTTTTCCTTTTTTATAAGGAAAAAAAATTAAAAAGGTACAAAATAAAAAGTTGGTCCAAAGAAATGTACGTCTAAAAGAGCACCTGAAAACACCATGGAAAAATTAAATGTCCACCAGTCTCCGCCGTCTTTGCAGGGCGGGAAAAACCTTCCAAAAACTCCCCCTAAAACACTATTAATCTTTATAAATACTTATAAATTTATTTAAAACTTTTCATTTAATAAAATAACTTTCTCTTTATAAAAATATACATAGAAATATGTTATTAAGGAAATGTTTTTTCCTAATAATGTTATAAGTTAATAAAAAATAAAAAAAGGAAATAATGTATATATCTCCAAACACCCTCTTTTGGGACCCCCAACACTGCGTCTTTATCTAGGCCTTTTTGTCCTTGTTTCTTTGCTGCCCATATCTTCTTTCTTTCTTTCTTTCTTTCTTCTCTGATACTTGGTTTCCTTCATTTACATATTATTATATATTTGTTAAATTTCACTAATTAATGTCTTCTTCTTCTTCTTCTTCTTCATCGTCCTCATCGTCTAGCAATGGCAATGGTAACGGCGGTGATCATGGTGCAGCAAGAAGGGGCGAATACGAAGGACCACCGAGAATTCGTCGACGTGCCATTAACGAGGTCTGGCCTGAGCCTTTCGTCGAAGCTCTTGCTGCCCAAGTTGCTATTGATGCTTCTCGCTTAGCTGGCCGCCTCGCCGCTGCTCAGGCCCTCGCCAATGTTTTTCAGGTTTCTTCCTCT
The DNA here is from genome assembly GCA_949630135.1 of Balakata baccata. Classification (NCBI taxonomy): domain Eukaryota; kingdom Viridiplantae; phylum Streptophyta; class Magnoliopsida; order Malpighiales; family Euphorbiaceae; genus Balakata; species Balakata baccata. Next base: position 2,295 of record CATIWF010073552.1, read on the forward strand.
TCTTCATCAATCGTTTGTGAATAGCTGATGATTCTGTGGTTTCTTCTTTCGAAATAATAAGGTTGATGATTTTTATTATGTAAAAGATTATTTCTTTAAGATAAAATCTTGATAATTTTTTCAATCAGTTAGCTGAGAAGAGAAGTAGGCAATAGAATATAATAAGCATTTATTTTACCAGCATTTTCTGCATATTGTGCTAATAACAGACAAAATCTTGGTCTGGTCAAACTGCTGTTATGAGAACCAGCAGGGATGACATAATTTTATAAAATCCAATTCTCAGATTATGATTTCTGATTTCAAAAATCCACCAGTACAATACAAACTGATGGGAAATGCTGACACAAACTAATGAGAAATAGCTTGGATGTACATGAGCATCCAAGGAGAAACTGCACATTTGTAAGGAACTGGTTTTTATGGATCCATTTCTAACTAAATTTATGTTCCTTTTTCAGCTGGGTGTTGATTTTTTTTAATCTTGGCTTTTCTTTAAAATTCCACATGGTATTTATTCTTTATTTTTATTTTTTGTGTCCCCCTTTTTCATAGCTTGAGGAAAGGGCCTTTTTTGGGCTTGGATTTCCCTTTCCCTTTCTTGGCATGATCCTTTTCAAGCTCTAGAAGTAGAATCACCATTGCCTTTTTTGACTGAACTTTCTTAGCTATCTTGAAAATCTATCATCAGATACTTTTCTAATAACTATGTATAAAATGCGGATAAGACATTTTTAAGCCCACTTCAACTTTGCTATATTGGATCTCTTATCATATACTTAGAGCATGATTTAAGGAATTCTTAGTCTGTTCTTGCTCTTTCTTTTTCAATTATCTAATTATTTCTGTATATGGTTTTGCCCCTTCTACATATTTCACCTAAACAGTGACTCATGCATATAGACCTATAATATTCTTTTATACCTTTGTAATGTAAATGCTTCCCCATTTTGAGATAATATAAAAAATACCATTATGTTTAATAAAAAAAATAAAAAACTATTTCTTTATTGTTTTGATTATTATAATAATGATAATAATAAAAAAGAAAGTCCCGTGTTAGGCTTTTTAAAATGGAAGGGATGAAGGAAAATTGATTGTAAGTAGTGGCATCAGTCAAAAGCCAGCATGTGCTACGCCAAAAAGCACGTGGAGCCCAATGCTTGTTTTATAAACTGATGTCTCCTTGTCACTTCAGAGATAAGTTCTTCTCTCGCTGGCCGCTGCTAAGCCCAGACCCAGAGTCAGTTAATTTGTGACTTCTTTTTTGTTTTTTTCTCTTCTTTGTACGATTCTCGAGGTTCTTTCTTTCCTGTTTGATTTTATAATTACTATTTTAATATCATTACTAATTTTCTTAATTTCCCCTTATTAATTATTACTTTATCTGTCATTATCTTCAACATTATTGTTTTTTAATTTATAATAACATTGGCATTAGTAAATAAAAAAATTATCAGGAAGAATTTCAATACAAAATGCCCCATGTATACATAATGGAGGAGAAGTAGAAGTTCAGGTGAGAGTGGGGAGTCAAAGAAATAGCAGAAAAAGGTGAGTAAGGGGAAGATATTAGAATCATAGATTCGCTTCTTTTAACGAGACAGGTCTTTAGCCTACCCTTTCTTGGAAATGAAAGAGAGAGAAAATATATGTTGAAAAGCACGCTTCAGCTTGGTAAACCCTACGTTTTCTGTATTTTTATATATTAAATGTAAAGTAAAGAAAAAAAAGTCTTTTTCACCATATATTACATGGACCACAGCTAGCTACAGTGTGTTTGTCATTTTGTGTTCTTGTCACAAAATTTATTTTTTTCACTACCAAAAAAAAAATACCCATTTGCAATTTCCTCCCCCATATCGAAAACTGTAGTTTTTCTTTTTCTTTATTTGATAGAAAAATTATAGTTTTTCTTTGTCTCTTGTTGCTTGTTCTTTATGTCTTTCTAATCTCTGTTGGTGTGCATAGATGTCACATTGTACTTGGTGTACTTATTTTTGTAGGCTCTATTGAATAATAACAATAAAGAAAGAGAGAGAGAGTTCCCTGATAGTAGGATACATACTTATATATATACAAGTGAGGAGGGTTCTCTGTTAATGTCTCTGTCTATACAATAGGACAAGTCGATTCTTCCTTGAAAATTTAAAAACATTAAATTTTATATAAATGAATAAATAAATCACTTAAATAAATCTTTCCTTTTCCTTTATTTAGAATTCTGACTTCTACTTCTGACATCTGATTACAAAGCGCACATCTCTTTCTAACTCTATCACTTTCCTCTTACACCTCTACTCTATGATCTATACATTACCCTCCCCTGCCTGCCTGCCTGCCATATCTTGGGCCTCTACCTCCAAATCTTTAATTATTTTTCAATTAAATTTTAAAAGCTAATCGCGCATGCTAATCTATGAATTATGATCCTCTTTTTCAGTTTTTTTTTTTTCTAATTGAACATAATATCTCGTGCCTCTGCCAAATATTGCGTTTTTTTTTTCATTTTTTTGATCTTCTACGTTAATGAATTTTAAATTTTGATGAATAGTTAAAGATTTTATCAATTAATATAGCTGCATAAGAGGTTATTGCATGACTGCTACGTGCATGCATGGCTATGGTTGCTTATATCCACGTGGTGTTTTTGTTTGATTACAGGTATGTTCTACGTGGCGAGCCGTCTCCCGCTCCGATCTCCTCTGGCACCGTCTTACTCGCCTTATATGGGGCCGGGCTGTTCTACAACAACAAACATGGCGTGACGAGTTCATCTTTCGCCATCGGACTGCTCGGAATTTTCGCATCGGTGCATATTCCCATTTCACTCTTCATTTTGATCCCGCTGATGTCGACGATCCCAACGATCCCGACGCCCTCATCTGCCGTTGCCTTGCTCTTTCTGACCAATACCTTGCTTGTGGCTTCGCCGACGGCACTGTCCGCTTGTTCGATCTATACACGCGCCTACATGTGCGCACCTTTCGCCCGCAACACCGGGACCGTTTGGGTCGTTTCTCACGCGCCGTCTCGGGCATCATCATCGATGACACGCGCTTAGTGTTTGCAACTTTGGATGGCGACATCCACGTGGCAATTTTAAACAGCAATGCCTATCCACGTAGGGTCCATTTCGGTGACGTGGTGACTGACGGGGCATTAATAGACTTCACGGGGCGTGGGCGATGGTGGGTGGGCCTTCACGCAGGTGTTCCAGGCCGGGCTTTTCATATATGGGACGGTAACACGGAACAGCTCACTTTCGTCGGAGGGTTGTTAACCGACCCCGATTCAGTCAGAGGTTGGCACACCTTAACTGAGTTAACTGACTTAGTGGGCCGAGTTAGGATCACAAGCGAGGAATCGGCGGTGGCCTGCACAAGCTTGAGACTGATGGTATTCGATCTAAGGAACCAAGGCGAAATTTTACGAGAGGAAGAGTTCAGAAGAGGAATAATAGTGGGGTGTTTTGACGCGTGGAATGAGGCGTACATAGTGGTGGACAGCAGGGGAGCGGCAACAGTGCGCCGGGTGGACAGAGAAGGGTTTGAGAGGGTGTGCAGGTTTAACGTGAGGCCACAGAGGGGGACGATGGGGTGCATAAACGGAGGGTACGTGGTAATATGCGCAGGGGGTGGGATCAGGGTATGGGATAGAGAAAGACAAGCGGGAGAGCTATTGTATAGCTTGAGAGAGAGAGTAGGAGAGGTAAACGCAATAGTATCAAATGATAGACATGTCGCAGCAGCAAACGACGCAACCATATACGTATGGGATTTTGGGGAATAGACTTAAAATGGAAGGATTAGGGTTAGGGTTAGGGTTGGGGAGAATAGAGAGAGGAAGGACTTAATAACTGACGCCATCGGGGGATTAGAGACAGTGAGATCGACATCTGAGACATGTTTTTTTAAAATTCGAAAATGGAGTTTGACCATAGGCTGGTCTCCTCTGACTCTCTGTGGGTTAGTATTTATTTGTAGTTTACTAATTGAATGCAGGTTTTTATTTTCTCTGTAGTCTAATTTAATTGAGACATTAATGCGAATTATGGATATCTCTGATTGCTTTTTCAGGGAGAAAGACTTCAGATTCCAGTCTGTTTTCTTTTCTTCACGAAATTTATGTATTTCTTCTGATTTATTTATATAAACAAAAATTTCGTTGCTCAAAATTCTTTAAAAGTGAAAATTAATGTCAATCTCTTTATATTCCTATGTATGCTTTCGATATTTCTCCAAGCTTAGTTTGACCCATATCGAAAGGTTTATCTCTATGGAGATTAACTTCTTCTGAATCAGAAAATATCTACATTTTCTATTTTTGCGGCAAATGTATTGTGGCTTCTGCCACCGTAAAAGATTTAAGATAAATTTTTTTTTGTTGTAAGAAACTTGGGAGGTTGCTGGTAGTAATAAAAATAGCTGTTGCAATATAATTATTTTCTTGCAACTTGCGGACGCAAATTGGTAGATTAGATTGGGCATGGATTTAGTCTAAATGGATTGAATTGTTTGCTAACTATTAATTCATTTATGATCTATTTAATTATTATGTGGATATCTTTTAATTCTAATCTATTTTAACACATTTATTTACATATTTAATATATAAATAAAATATGTTGAAAATTTAACCAGAACTTGGATTTTATTTCCATCAATATGAACTCTAAACAAATGAATTTTGATGTAGAATTTTGTTTGTAGACTTGTCTTAATATGTTCTATATTCCGGTATGCTAGGCTTATAATATGCTTGTTGGATAAAAAATCATAAATTTATAATTTTATCTCTCTTATTAGTCTTATTCGATAATTTAGTGTCACAAGCATGTATACTAATTATTCATTTTCTTTGCATTCGTAATTAAACTATTATCTTATTGGTGCACGTCATATATTAATTTACCATAATTAAATCAATAATTAAATCATGATTATTTTTGTGATATATAATTATTTCACTATTTAACCTAATTTTATGAGTTTCTATTTTTAATTCACAATTGTCAATTTTATTGAAAATTTGGCTGTTTGTTTTATAGATTTTTTTATAACACATATTCAGAAAACTTGTGGACAATATATTTTCAATAAATCAATTTCAACCATTTCCATCCATATGTGACTTGTTTTAATTCAATCAATTATCAAATATTAATAAAATTCGTATCAAAAGAGTTCTCATGCATATTATAGTAGAAATACAAATTTAAATAATATATACGTTAAGTTTATGCCTAAGTTTACAAATTAGTTTTAAGATAATTAAATTTTTAATTTACTAATATTTATAAGACTAATTATATTTACATACTAAAATAAAATATCAAACGTAAAGAAATGATAAAAATCAAAAAAAAAAAAAAAAGAAGTGCAATCGGCTGTTATTCCACTATGGCGAGACTCACATCGCTATTTGACAAACTTTGTCTAAGACTTTTAGAAGTTATCGACAATCTTTATAACCTTCTAGCTCATTACCTATGTGAGACAAAAAAAAAAAAAAACTCAGGTGCTAATGTTATAACTTAGTAATACATGTTTTTTTTTTACAATATAATTTAAAATAATAAAATACACAAAATAAATTTAACAACTATTAAATCATTGACAAAATAAAACAAATGAAAAATTATGAACAAATAATTGATTCAATATAAAATTTTATTAGCAAAAACAAAGCAAATAATTGTTTGAAGGTTAGTTTATATTGATTTTAAATTCACATATCCAAAATGTTTTAGATTAGAAGTAGAAAGACAGAAGAGATGTGACTGTTTTTACAGTCTCAACTGCTATTGCAACTTAACAGTAAATAACTAGGCACTTATATAATGATATCATATCGATGCTATTTGTCTATTATATAGACAGTTTGGTGCATTTGTACCTATGAAAATATTAGTATCACGATATTGTTCTCACCTCATAATTATTGTCAAATTTGTATGTCAATGTGTCTAACTCACTAGTTCTAGACTAGGTATGATATGTACTTATTAATTTAATTTGCCACTTTTATTTATTTTTAATCACATTATCCATAAATTCTATTTCTTCACATAGTTACTAAAATTCTATTTTCTAATTACAAATATCAATTAAATTATCAATAAAAATATATTAACACAATAAATAAAATAAAATATAAAATAAATTGCAAAGAAACATGCACAAACTTTAAGCAAAAAGTCTTTTCAATACTCTTCATTCCATTCTCCTAAATTCGGTTTGCCCTTATTTTTTCCACTTTTCTGTTGTCTCTTTAGCAGATAACATGCCTAAAATAAATAAATCGAAATTTTCTTGTTGATTTATTTAGAAATTCAAATAAATTTTTGTTAAAATTCATAATTTGCCTATTAATATTTAGATACTTAATTCTAGATTAAATTTTTAGTTTATATTATAAATTTCCAATTTTTCCTCTATCACTTTCACAAGTTTCATTACTTTTATTGCCTTCTATTGACAGAAGTCTTAGTTTCAAAAAAAAAATTATCAATTTTTCATGTTTGGAAATTGTCTCAAATGGTTTAATTACAGTTTAAGGAGTAATAAATTTATATTGGCCAATTGGTCCTTCTAAACTTCCAAAATTCAAATTCTTTAATCAATTCCATTTTCCTCCATTATATTGCATGCAAAGGCAGTCCCAAAATCCCCACAAATCAATCTTCCTTCATATCCTCTTCCTATTTCTTTCAATTTTCTATCATTCAATCCAGTTAATTTCATTTAATCTAGACTAACTTTCACAAAAATTTGGGTTATTTTCTATTAATTAAAAATTTACATCTTTAACCAAGAAAAATAAAATTTCATCTTAAAATCAAAAAAATTAATTAGAGAGTATGAAGAAAATAAAAGCAAACACTTACTCAACTAATCCATATTAGCCAAAATTTTGATATCTTCCCATTTGAGATTTCCTCTCATTTTTGTCTTTAATTTTTCTTTTTATTGTTGTAATGACAAAGGCTTAAGGTAGAAAGACTTCAAAAAAAAAAAAGGCTGAAGGACGTAGACTTCAAAAGTGAAAGATTTGAAGGAATTTTTGAAGGTTGGCTTTCGGTTAGAGAAAGGAAAAGGAAAACAAAATATAAAAGAACGAAAGAACTTGGTGGAGAATGGTGGATGTATCTGGAAAGGGAAAGGGATTTAAAAATATTAATAGTGAATTTTAAAGAAGGGAAATGGAGTTTAGTGTACATATATGGGCCGAATCTTTCTTTCTTTTCTTCATTTCTTTTATATATATATATATATATATATATATATATCAATTTAATATTATTTATTATTTGTCATTTTATGTTTATATATATTATTTCCTTTATTTTTTGTTTCTTAGTTATTATTATTATTAATTTAAGTATTTTACCCTTAATATTTCTTCTTTTATATAAGCTCTATCACAATGCCAACAGATGGAAGGAACTGAGCGTCTAACTGATGGTACTAGTGTACTAGCTACTGAAGCTGCTGATCTTATGAGTTGTACTCGCCTTATTGAAGGGATTTGCCTAAAAATCTGAATCTGAAGCTGCCCTACAGCTGACCTAGCCCTTTTACTGGTGGATGGACTCACACTAGGTTAAAGTTCTCTGAATGTACTGTTTTTCTTTGTCTGCTCCTCATATTTAACCCTTTCAATAGTTAAGGTTGTTCTCGGCATTCTAGAAAATTCATGTATTTGTAATGTAGCTACAAAGACTCTAATGGAATCATTCAATCCATCTTCAAAATGTCTACATCTATCAGCTTCACTTGCTATTATACTTCCTGTATTTTTATTGAAGCGAGTAAATTCTCGTTTATACTCTGTAACTGACATCACAAATAAAAAGTATAGTCCACTGCTTTTCCTCTAATGTGAGACCAATGTTACTATTTGACAAGTTTTGTCCATAAGATTCCAACACTATTTACAATTTTCTATTCCTTTTGCTTTATGCCTATGCGTGAGAAAAGAAAACTCACGCACTAAGCATATTGCTTAGTGGTGTATATTTTTTTGCAATATAATTTAAATAATAAAATGTATGAAATAAATTTCATCAAATAATAAATTAGGGCTAAATAATCACATGAAAATTTTTTAACAAATGACTAATTCTATATAAAATTTTTTTTTGCAAAAAAATTATAATTTATATAATAAATAATTATTCAAGGATTTCTTAAATTAATTTTTAATTCACATGTTGGCCATAATACATTGGACTAGAACTAGAAAGACATTAGGGATATGATTGCTATTGCAGCCTAACAGTATATAACTCGACACCTACATAATAATAATAATATATCGATGATATGTGCCTATTATATAGAAAATCCAGTACATTCGCGCCTATAAAAAAAATATCAGTATCATGAAGATGTTCGCACCTTACAATTATTTCTATATTGACATGCTAACATGTCTAACCCACTAGTTCTAAACCTTACAATTATTTCCATATTGTCATGCTAACATGTCTAACCCACTAGTTCTAAACCAGATATAATATAGACTTTTTATTAATTTAATTTGCCACTTTTATTTTGTTTTATTCACATTATCCACAAATTCCATTTCATCACATTATTACTAAAATTCTATTTTTCAATAATAATTATCACATTCAATTCTCAATAGAAACACAATTTGTAGTATATTTTAAATCAAATAAAATATTAAATCATTTAATTAACCATTAAACATTTTTTTTTCATGTAAATATTTCAATGCAATAAACTAATTATGAATTAAAAATAAAAAAAATTGCCAAAATTCATGCACAGACCTTTCAATAACACTAACTTTTTCTACAACTCCCTCCTTTCTCCTAAAGTAGCTTCTCTATGAGCTTATTCTTCTTCTATGGTAGCTTCCTTTGATTTAGATGTATCTATACCATTTATTTTATTTTATTTTTAAATCATTACATAATATAATTAATAAAACACTATCTCCATTAAATTTTCTTATAACTAATTTATTCACTTATTATTTATTTTTTTTTCTTTCCACTTAAATTATATAATTTGCCTACGCTTATTTTTGTTACTAGTATTCAAAATTAAATCTTCACTTTCTATCCTACAATTTACTTTTTTCATTTAATAAACTTACTATTATTATTATTATTATTATTATTATTATTATTATTATTATTATTATTATTTTCCAACTTCTTTGCAAAACTTACGAGTAGCTTCTCTATGAGCTTGTTCTTTTTCTATGATGGCCTCCTTAGACTTAGATGTATCTATACCATTTTTTTTAAAAAATTATTACATAATATAATTAATAAAACACTATCTATACTAAAATTTCTTATAACTAATTTATTCACTTTTTTTTCTTTCCACTTAAATTATATAATTTGCCTATGCATATTTTTGTTACTAGTATTCAAGATTAAATCTTCACTTTCTATCCTAAAATTTACTAATTTCATTTAATAATAATAATAATAATATTATTATTATTATTATTATTATTATTATTATTATTATTATTATCCAACTTCTTTGTAAAATTTACGGATTAACCCCTTTTTTTATTCAAACAATCATCAACTAATTTTAATTAATCATTCTTAATCAACTCCATATTTTTCTTTCATTGTATTATATGCAAAAGCACCTTCAATATTCTCACAATCAATCTTAGATTTCTTCATCTCCTCTTATTTTATTTTCTCTCAATTTCCTATCACTCAATCTAGTTAATTCCATTTGATTTCAACTAAACATATGATCTTTGCCTATCAGTGGCCATTTTCAGTCTATCTTTTATTATTCTCACTTTTTTTTTCTGTTTGTTGTACCGATTTCAGACCTATCAACTTCTTTTCACTAAATTCTATCCAGCATAAAAGTGTCTTGCACTTCCTCCAATACAGTGACTCGTATGATGCCATACTAATACTGCTTGGTAGCTATTATTATATTCAAATTTCATCAATGGTTGGTATTTATCCCAATTACCTTCAAATTCAATCACGCAACTTTTAAGCATATCCTCCAGTATTTGTATGACTCATTCCGACTGTCCGTCTATTTATGAGTGAAATGTTGTACTAAAATTAAGTAGACTACCTAAGGCCTGTTGGAAATTTTTCCGAAATTGAGATGTAAATCGAGGGTCTTGATCTGAAATAATGGAAACTGACACACCATGGAGTCGAACTATCTCATTTACATATAATTCAGCCAACTGATTCATTAGATAGTCCATTTTGACTGGTAAAAAGTGAGCTAAATTGGTGAGTTTATCTACGATTACCAATACAACATTATGTTTCCTCTGTGTCAGTGGCAAACCTAAAACAAAATCCATTGTGATTCTTTCCCATTTTCACTCTGGAGTAGAGATAGGTTGTAATAATCCAGATGACAACTGATGTTTTGCTTTCACTTATTGGCAAGTTAGACATTTTGTTGCATATTCAATAATATCTTTTTTCATTCCTGGCCACCAATAATGTGCTTTGATATTATGATACATTTTGTTGCTTTTAGGATGCAATGAATAGACTGTGTTGTGCACCTCTCTCAAAATGTCTTGCTTTGATTCACTGACATTTGAGACATATAATCTACCTTTATAAGTTACACTGCCTTCAATGCCTATTGAAAATTCAGGTCTTTCCCCCTTATTCATTGCCTCTGCTATTGTTGCCAACTTATCATCTTGTTTCTGAGCCTCTATTATTCGGTGTTTCAAGGTGGGTTGAACCCTTAACTCTGCTAAGGTTTTTCGATTAAAAGCGTTAGCCACACTATTTACCGACTAATAGTCAATGATACAGTTGTAATCTTCGATTAACTCCATCCAACTCCTTTGTCTCAAGTTCAACTTTTTTGTGAGGGCAAGTATTTGAGGCTTTTGTGATATGTATATATGTAACATCTCTCTCCATACGAGTAGTGTCACCATATTTTCAAAGCGAACACTATTACTGCTAACTCCAAATCATGAGTGAGATAGTTCATCTCATGTGGTTTCAAATGTCTTGGGGCATAAGCAATTACTTTCCCTTCTTGCGACAATACATATCTAAGCCCATTATACGAAGCACCACTTTATACTATAAAATCCTTTTCGGGAATCTGTTGAGTCAACATTCGTCCATCAGTTTACATAGTCTTCAATTTATCAAAACTAATCTGACCTTGGTCTATCCAATCAAATTTAGTTTCCTTTCTAAGTAACTTTGTTAATGGTGCAGGTATAATGGAGAATCATTTCACAAATCTCTTGTAGTAACCTGTTAAACTAAGAAAATTTTGAACTTCTATTACATTTTGAGGTGGCTTCCAATTAAGAATTGCCTCTATTTTGCTAGGGTCCACTTTAATACCTTCAATTGATACAATATGGCCCATAAATGCTATTTCCTCCAACCAAAATTCACATTTTGACAACTTCGCATACAATTGTTTTTCTCTCAAAGTCTAAAATAGTATTCGAATGTGCTGGTTATATTCCTCTTTGCTTTTTGAATATACAAGGATATCGTCAATGAAAACAATAACAAACTGATCTAAACAAGGATTGAAGTTTCGATTCATCAAATCCATAAAGACAACTGGTGCATTTGTTAAGCCAAATGGCATTACCAAGAATTAATAATGGTCGTATCGAGTCCTAAAAGCTGTTCAAGGTACATCCACCTCTTTAATCCTCAACTGATAATAGCTCAATCTAAGATCAATCTTGGAAAATACCTTTGCTCCTTTTAACTGGTCAAATAAATCATCAATTCTGGGAAGTGGCTATTTGTTCTTAATTGTCACCTTATTTAGTTGACGATAATCAACACATAATCGTAGAGTGCTATCTTTCTTTTTCACAAATAGTACTGGAGCACCCCAAAGTGACACAATAGGTCGAATAAACCATTTATCAAGCAATTCCTGTAACTACACTTTTTAACTTCTTCAATTTTGGAGGTGTCATTCTGTAAGGTATGACTGATATAGGAGTTGTACCAGAATTAATATCAAATAGCAAATTCTATTTCTCTATCTGGTGGTAAACCTGATAAGTCATCTGGGAAAACATCAGGAAATTCACACACAGTGGATATCTCTTTAAGTTCTAGACCCTATTTTCTTGTGTCTATCACATGGGCTAAATATGTCTTACATCCTTTTCTGATGAGTTTCTGAGCTTTTATAGTATATATAACATTAGTCGAATATATTTGTTTCTCACCATATACAATAATGTCATTCTGTCCTGGTACTTTAAATGTAACATTTCTGAGTTGACAATCAACTACTGCCCCATGTCTAATTAACTAGTTCATGCCTAAGATGACATCAAATTCATGAAAGCATAATTCAATCAAATCCGCTAGAAATTTCCTGCCTTGAATTACCACTGGATTGTGTCTATACTCCCAATTTACCACTATATTATGTCTTAAAGGATTAACTTGAATATCATATTCTAGGGCTTTAGGTGTCATATTTTTCTGTCTAGATCTTTTTATGCATATGTATGAATATGTAAAACTAGGATCAATTAAAACATATAAATCAGTACCCAATAAAGAAAATTTACTAACTACTTGCTTTCCTCAGGATGATCAACAGTCTCATAATGTGTCTAACTACCCCATGGTCGACTACCTCTACTTTGTCATCGACCTCTGCCACTAGTCTGTCTCTTTCCTTCTGTCTAGATTAGCGCTGGGCTATCAAAAGCTCTACCCCTCGGACAATCCCTCACTTTATGATCTGTAGCTTCGCATCTCAGGCACACCCCTGTTAATAGCTAACACTTTCCTATATGAGCTCTACCACAATGCTGATAGGTGGAAGGAACCGAGCGTTTAACTGATGGTGCTGGTGTACTAGCTACTAAAGCTGCTGATTTAAGGTCTGTCCCCGTCTTACTAAAGGGGGTCTGCCTATAAGTCTGAATCTGAAGTTGCCCTGCAGCTGACCTAGCCCTTTTATTGGTAGATGGACTCATACTGAGCTGAAGTTGTTTGAATCTATTGTCTTTTCTTTGCTTGCTCCTCAAATTTAACCTTTCAACGGTTAAGGCTGTTGTTAGCATTCTAGGAAATTCTGTATCTATAATGCAGCTATAAAGAAAACTATAGCTTTTTTTTTTATCTAGAGAGGAGGAGCTTAAACCATTAATAGTGGGTTTAACGGTGAAATTTGGGTTTAGGAAAAAAATCTTGGCGGAATGGAATTGTGGGCTGGTATCTTTTTTTATTATTTCATTATTATTATTATTATTTATTATTTATTTATTATTTTTTACTTTACTTTTCATTATTATTATTTTTCTTTCTCACTATTATTATTATTATTATTATTTATTTTGACTTCAATTAAATTTTTTTAATTAATTCAATTATCTTTTAATTCTATCTTAGACTTTTGATTCTTTTTTTTATTTCACATTTTATTTTTATCTAAATTTAAATTTTTATCGGACCGAGTGTTTTTTGTCTCGGAATGCACACTGATTTAGAATCTAAATTAATTGGTATTACAATTTAGATTTAAATGGATATTCATATCCAACCATAATTCATTTATATATCAGTAGGTCAAAATAAATTCAACACATTTATAACTAATTTATATTTGAACTATCTATTTATAAATCATGCTCTAATTAAATGGATGAATATAAGTGAATTAATGAATATGAGTTATTATTGCCACCCCTACTTGGAGATTAATAGTTAGTTTAATTTTCTGCTTATTGAAGAATTAAAAAATGTTTGCTACAAAGTAGTTATCCTAATCTCCCGTTATTTAGACTTAAGAAAAGGAAAAGGATTTGAGAAAACAAGTAATGCCACGAGGAAAATATTGGATGTGAGAGGAAAAGAACATTATTCACTATAAAATTTTAATATTGTCCTCATATTATTATTATTATTATTTTATGAAGGTTAAAATAATAATATAGCTATACTATAATTTTATTTATTTTTTATCTATTATAAATTTGGAGAAAAACGGTAAGACTCGAATTATAATTATTTTAAAAAAATTTTAAGTCTTCAACTATCTAGACTTTATATAATTCTCTACAATTTTCTTTTCTTCTTAATAAACTTTCTAAAAAAATAACTGATTTTCTCTCTAGAAAGTTTTTATTTTTTCGATCTAAACGTAAGGAAAAAAAATTATTTTCTCTCTAGAAAATTTTCCAAACATATGCTAAAAAATAGCTGATTTTCTCTGTATGTATTTTTATATCAATTTACTTTTTTGACCTTTTGTGCATTACTCTTGTTTTATTCTTTCCCTTCCCCCCATTCCCAGCCCTAGTTTGGACAGATCCTCCCCTTCACTTTACCCGCCGCGTTGCTTCCTCTCGCTGCTCACTCACCGCCGGCGACTCTCTCTCCCGGGCAGAAGATTCAAGAACCTCGTTCTCTTGCTGATCGTTTCCCTCCTTTCTCTCTAAGCTTAATCCACTTTTCGCTTCAACTTTCTCTGGCTTCGCTCCTTTGGTTGTCCTTGTACAGGTACCTTCCCCGCCCTTACATTGCTTGAATTGATGTTAATGTCAAAGGTTTTGGTATAAACTGCTTACCAGACTACATAGAAATCCTAATAAAGAAGGAAAACCGAAAAACTGAAATTACTTAAATTAGAATATCAAACCACAATTTTAAAGAATATTAATAAATTATTATTAATTTACTTGAATTAGTGATATATATATATATATGGGTGATTGTTGTTTTAATGCGTGAATTGGTGTTGATGTAGGCGGTGCTATAAACTGCTTAGTAATGGTAGCACTCTCAGTTGGAGAAAAGAATTTCATACATGGTGGAATTAATCAAAATCTTCGCTCTGATGGCCGGAAAAGAGATACCTATCGGCCCATTTTTGTTGAAACCGGAGTGATTCCTCAGGTAGCCAATTCTTTTTCTTTGTGCATTTGTTTTAAAATGGAAATGGTAAGAGTCGTGTTAATTCCTGTTTGCTAATACTTTTACCCAATTTGTCAATTATCTGTTCTTAATCTAGGCAAATGGCTCAGCAAGGGTTCAGATTGGTGCAACAGAGGTTATTGCCAGTGTGAAGGTATTTCATCTTTAACAAAAACTTCTATTTCTGTCGTGATTTGCTTTATTCAGTGTTGAAGTACATTTCACTTTGTTTATGTATAGGCGGAACTGGGAAAGCCGAGTGCATTGCAGCCGGACAAGGGAAAGGTTGCTATATTTGTTGATTGTAGTCCAGTAGCAGAACCGACATTTGAGGTTGTGTACTTCATCTCCTTTTTAACGTCTCTCCACTCTTAATAGAGGACTACATGATATGTGATTGAAAATGTGACTTTTTGATTTTCACATAATAGTCCATGTAAAAGCATAGTTAAATGTGACCGGATAGGAAGTGTAATCATTATTAAGTTTCTTTATACTCTTAAGGATCCATATGAAGGAATTTTCTGAACATCGTTATGTTGTCTTTCCAATTCTTTTATCTGAATTTTTATCCAATGTGAATAACTAATGGGAGATGACCTACTTCTGTTTTTGCTAGTGTGATTATTTTTCTTTCATAAGTTAATCCTGCATTCACATTTTACTTAGGCCAGAGGAGGTGAAGTGCTGTCAACAGAACTTGCAGTTGCTCTTCAGCATTGTCTTTTGGGTGGTAAAAGTGGAGCAGGTTTGTATATTTAGTTTATTATTAAGTGTAACTAATGACAATAACCCTGTTGCTTTACCTTAAATTTTCTTCCTTTGCAGTTTAATATTGTATCATGAGATTCATGCAGTTCATCTTAATATTGAAGTGGTTGAAATTTTCTCAGGGGCTGGTATTGATCCATCTTCTCTAGTAGTTGCAGAAGGAAAAATTTGTTGGGATCTTTATATTGATGGCCTTGTCATCAGTTCAGATGGAAATCTTCTAGATGCTCTAGGTGCTGCTATTAAGGTACATCTCTAATTTATGTTGGCTTTAATAATTACATGAATTTGTATTTGTCAAAGGCATATCACCAATATTAATAATAAATTATTTGGTTGATTTATTATACCATAGGGGTACTAACGAAACTTCACTATTTAAAATGTTGATCAAAATAGTACTAAAGTCGTAATGAATCAAGGATTGGTCAAATAAGTGATATGAAAAAAATGCTCTCTTGGGTGTCGAACTGTTAGTAATCAAGGGACTTCTATTCTAAAATTTTTTGTAATATGTTTATATGAAAGTATGCTTCCCAAACATCAGACTTTATATTTATTTGAGTTATTCTGCTTTCCTAAAAACAAAAAAAAAAAGAAAAAAAGGAGATTTACTTGGGTTGAGTCTATAAGCTAGTCCCCTAATGTGATACATTGGCATTCTTTTAGAAGCTGGTTGATACATTCAGGCGCTTCAACACAAATTATGGTCTGTTTCTGGCTTTTGATAATTTGACAGTTGATAACCATTAGGTAGGTCCTGTCTGATGAATAAACATGTTTCTAACAACTTCCAAGTCTCCATTGCATTTCTTTGTTGGCAACACAATACTGTTTGCATAGTTTCTGCTTTTTGGGTAAGGGTGATTTCGCTTGCTTGAACTGAATTATATCATACTTATTATATTTTCAAAGGCTGCTTTGAGCAATACTGGCATCCCAAAGGTCCATGTTGCAGCTGTTGCATCAGGCGACGAGCAACCTGAGGTTGACATAAGTGATGAAGAATTTCTACAATTCGATACATCTGGAGTTCCAGTTATAGTTACCTTAACGAAGGTGATATATTTAACTGTTTCCTTTTATGCTTTCAAGAGCTGCAGAGTGCATATACCGCTGTTTTTCATTAGAACTTCTGCTGATATATCATGTAGGTAGGGAGGCACTACATTGTAGATGCTACTTCAGAAGAGGAATCCCAGATGAGCTCTGCTGTTTCTGTTTCTGTCAACAGGAAAGGGCACATTTGTGGATTGATTAAACGAGGAGGCGCAGGTATTGATCCGAGTGTTATATCTGACATGATATCTGTGGCACAACATATAAGCGAGCAGCTACTAAATAAATTGGACTCTGAAATAGCTGCTGCCGAGGCAGATGAAGATGAATCGTGACATGCACTGAATCTCCAACTCCAATGTCAATAAAATTATATATATATATATATATATATATATATATATATTAAGTTGTACACGATGGGAGTTAACGACGTTTAGGGAATTAGTACCATCATTAAGTGGATAATGACATTGGTGTCACAGGATACTGCAAGTTTCAGTCACGTAATGGTTGCATCTTGGTTATTTGCTGGGAAAGGCAACACTTTCTGTTTTTTTCACACTAGAGGTGCTCATGAACAAATTTTAAGATTTCGACTTCATTTGCCAACTTTGGGGCTTGAATTTGAGTCATGCACTTGACCGAAAATGATATAACGCACAAGATTTGCTCAAGAAAGACAAAACAACTAGCCTCTGGTAGACAACTGTAAATAATGTCAAAATAATAAATGGTCAATTAAATACATAATAGAATATTGAAACACAGTTAGCACCCTATTCTCTAACTAGGGATATTATGGATAAATTCTATTTTTAAATATTTTTCAATATTCACTTTTTTTTTCTCTTTATTTTTAGCATTTAGAATATTATTAAGAAGTGAGGGTTGGAAAATATTAAAAAGGGATATTCTAGAGACGGATAAGTTCCGTGAAGTGGGAACACTCGTTTTGACCCCACCACCGAGTGGAAGCTTATTCCTTCCACTTTCCAACTTTTACCATTCATGTCCCAGTTGAAATACTATTGCAAAACAATTAACCAAAGAGGGACTCATCTCTTCATCCCTCTACATCCTTGATGGAATAAATAATTTAAGCCATATTCAGCATTCTCTCTTCAATGTGAATTGTCAAGAGACGGCTGGGTCCGTGACCATGTGAACAACTGATCCATGTCCACCTCCCTACTTGCAAGCAAAAGCCTCTATGTCCAATGTATTTCTCCCACTGTTACCACCACTGGCTTAAGAGAATGGGAATGCTTGTTTTTGTTGGCCCTACAAGAACTTGGAGATGTATGGAACCAAAATTTGATAAAAATATTTTTCTGATGTCCACCGACAAATGAGATGAACAAAAAGAAAAAGGAAAACAGAATGCAAGCAGATTTGCAACTCATAAGTGCATGTAACAACACGAAAAGAGCGACTGTAACAGACTGGGAATTCCACAATCACATCCAGACTCTGCAGATGAAAGAACTTAAATATGACATGGAAGTAGGAGTAGATACTTGAAATTCACAAGTGTTGCCCCCTAGTGGCCCAGGCAAATTATTTGTGTACATGACAGTAACTAAAGATTCGTTTTTGTTATAAGGTTATAATAAATTTTAACATCAACGTATACAACCCTATGACTCTGGCCTTTGAGATTTTGGTCTGGCAATCAAAAACTTGTATGGTGCAATTTGATACAAGATAATTGCATCAATTTATACTCATGAAAATTTTTCAAAAACGTCTCATGAATACATTTCAGGATATGCACACGTTTAGTTTTTCTCACGGAATGAGAGCTCTACTATCAAACCATAAACAAGTAGCACTGAGCTTTAAACTTTACAAAAGAAGAACAGGCGCGACCTCACAAATACATCCAAGAGCCTCAGTTATCTTTATCCGGTTTTGAGTTTATAGTTTCATCTTTTTCGAAACCTTCTGCCATGATGTGCCTAGCTCTCCTCTCACTGCATAACTTCTTAGCCAAATGATCTTTTCCACATTGGCAAAGTCCATAGTAAACTTCCAATAAAATATCTGAACCAGGAGATATACACCTCTCAAACATTTCCATCAAGACTGAAAATGCTCCTTCAAAATCCTCATTCTTGCAGAAGGAAGATAATAACATGCTAAAAGTTTGTTCATTTGGATGGCAACCTCTTCTCACCATACTTTTGTACAACTGGAATGCTCGATCAGAGTTGTTTCTCATACACTGTCCAAAAATAAGGGCAGAAAAGGTAGAGGCGTTTGGGACTAAGTTCTCTTTATCCAGTCCTTTAACCAAGAATGCAGCTTTCTTGGTCTTACCCTCCTTGCACATGCCCAAAATCAAGGCATTATATGTCAAAATATCAGCTTTAAGCCCATTCCTTGACATCTCTTCATATAGCCTACTTCCCATCTCACTATTTCCCATGTGGCTGTATGCATTTATTAAAGTATTGTATGTTATGGTATTAGGAGCTATATTTAAGACTTTCATCTCACTAAAAACTCTACTCGCTTCATTTAGTTTCCCTTCTTTGCAAAATCCATGAATTAGAGTGTTAGATGTAATCACATTTGCCTGTATCCCTTTCTCCCTCATCAGTTTTCTAAGCTTCATAGCCGAATTCAAAAGACCCTTATGACAACAACCGGCAATCAATGTATTGTAAGATGCAGCAACAGGACTAATTCCCATATTATCCATTTCCTTAAACACCTCCATAGCATTTTCAAGCTTTCCTAACTTGCAAAAAGCACTCATAACCATGTTAAGAGTATACACGTTCGGTGATATTCTATTTCGGCACATTTCCTTATAAAATCCCAAAGCAATATCCATCCTATTTAAATCAAGCAAGGAGCTCAAATAAGCATTGCAAGACTTGACAGTGGGCAAAAATCCATAATCCTTCATATGAAAAAATGTATCCGTAGCATTTCTTAACTTCTTCATTTGTGCATGGGTCGCAAACAGCAAATCAAAGACACGTGACGAGGAATCACACATTCGATACGAATAAAGTATTGCTTCAAACAACTTATTAGGCAAATCCATACCACCAGGCCTAAGAACACTCCTCAAAATGGACCCAGCAGATTTAAATTTTTGGTGTCCGGTTAGAATGTGGAGGATAATGGAATGGGTTTCAAGTGTATGTGAGTTGGGGTTTTGGGTTTGAACAAAATTGAAGAATTCCAGTGAAAGAACGTGATCTTTCTGAATCTTTAGCAAAATGTGCTTAACTCTAAACGGAGTCAAATGAGTAGAGAGTGAATTAAGTCTATCCCAATCAGAATGAATAAGGTGGCTATGTGCAACATTAACAAAATCAAGGTCTTGGCCTTTGGGTTCAGGGAGTGTTCTGTTAGGTATTGGAATTGGATTCAAAAACTTCCTCCCCAAATTCCCAGGAATTATGAGATTTGCAGATGTAAGTTCTCTGGACATAGAATCCAGCAAAACTGAAAATCGACCAAACATAAAGCTTCTCATGCTGATGGAAAGGTGTTGAATAAATTATTAGCAAGCGACACCACTCTCCTGTTCCACAACAGACAAGCATAAACCTAAAGTATTAAAGAAAAATCTCACAAATCTCAGCAGACATAGGAGTTGAAAGAAAGAAAGAACAAAACCAGGTCAGTTAATTTTATTCTACTCAATTACACAAATAAATAAGAATCTAACGACCATTACTTACAAAATTTCGAAAGAAAAATACCTTCCGATGGGCGAAATCGAAGGTATCCAGTTCCGGTGACCATAATATTACATGTCGACGGCTGCTCAAAGAAGAAGAGAGAGAGAAGGCCGGCGGGCGGGCGGGCTGGGAGTAGTTTAAGAGTAGTAGAAACAGAACAGAGAAAAGTAAGCGTGTCGTGTAACGATGTCGTTTTAATACTTTATGTTAACTACAAATATTGTTATGCAGAATGTGCAAGTTAGCCCATGAAACTGCTCACTCTTCGTTCCTACGTACTGTCTTCTTTATCATAAAAATCTAAATAAAAATGTTTTAATAACCTTTGTTTATAATTGGGTTATTAAATTTATATATATTATTTCACTAATTTATCTTTATAGAAAAGGAGTAAATTTAGAGATTTGGACACAAATCTCCGGTTTAGTATAATGATTTAAATTTTGGAAAAATTTAAAAAAACAAACTTTTCACTTTTACACTTTAAATATATAGTTTTGTGTAAAATAGATAATATAGTTTCGCAATTTTAAGAATATTCCACTAATACCGTAAAAAAAAAATAATATGATACTAATTAATTCTCTCTCTATGTGACTTTTTCTCTATCCTAACTTTTTACTAATTTAAAAATAAATAAAGAATCTCAAATCTCACCTCCAACAACCCATCTCGCGTCACCCCTTTTCTCTTTTCACCCTAATCCCACGCCGGCCATCCTCCTCTTTTTGGCGAATATAGTGGCTTCAATGGAGAGTAAAATTAAAAATACTCAAAAAACCCTAAGTATGAATTTGAAATGCGAATCAATCATTAAAAAATCCTAAATCAAAAACACAATAAAAAAAAGAACTCAAAAAATCCTCCCTCATAAACAATTAGAAAACCTGAAAAAAATTCTAACTCAAAAACAATCACTTCATGAATCAAAACAAGTAACAGTTATTTATTTAACAAACCAATCTCAAATTCGGCAAATCAGTGATTTATCCATCATCAATCGATCTCTAATTTGACAATTAATCATATGAAAAATACCAAAATAGTGATTTATTCAACAATCGATCACCAATTAATCTTAAATTTGGCACTTAACTCTCATTTTCATCAAGATCCAGTTCACCTATCATGCAAACTCTTAAAAAAATAATAGAAAATCATACTAGAGAGATGAGAATCGAAGCAACACAAGTCTTTGAAACTTGGGTCTATCAAAAAGAAGGGAAAAATACTAGGAAAAACAAGTTGTCGTTGATTTTCTTCCATAAATCAAGCTCGTCCTTTGCGACTGGTGATTGAAATCGAATGGTGTGGAGCGGCATCATTGGGTCTGCTCTTCTTAGATTTTTACGATGTTAGAAGAGGCAGAAAAGAAAAGATAATGAGGGGTGATGGAGGGAGCAATCGACAGTGACAGAGGGAGCAGCTATCGGCGGGAAGAGATGTGACTGCTAATAAAAAGGTGCGATCAGTAGTGATGGAGGAAATTTGAGGTGAAAAGGTGTTGCGATGTTGAGATGGAGATGCATAGAAAGAAAAATTAATTACGAGATAAAAGTTAAAAGATAAAAAAATTAAAATGTTAGTGCTTATTAGGATAGAGAAAAAGCATGTATAAGAGAGAATTAGTGCCGAATCAAAATTTTGTAATAGTATTAATGTAATATACTTAAAATTTAATAACGACGCAAAGCATATTATCCATTTTACACAAAAAATCACATATTTAAAATTACAATAGTATAAAATTAAAAACATAATTTTTGAACTTTTCCGTTTAAAATTTTACCATCAAAATTTTCATTTGTATAAACAACAATTGGCCAAAATTAATTTCCTCAAACCCCCCGACTTTCTTTCAAGGTTTTTTTCTCTTTTTTCTTCTTCTATCATTCTTTCTGTACCATTATCAACTCAATCTACCATTCAAAAGGCATCTGATTATCATGAAATTCAAACCACAATTGGTTTCCGTCTTCTTATCACTCAGGTGACATTAGTTTTTCCAAAATCCGATCATATTTGCGAGATCAATGAAGAGAAAATCATGTGTTATAATTGTTTTTCGTTTCTTTTATTTTCCAGCTTCCTTTACAATTTGAATACCGAAAATTGATTTAAATGGTCGAAAAATCTTAAACTAAATAGTTTGCACTATGAGAACCACCATTTGAGAGTTAATTGGTAAAAGAAAAATCGGATATCAGGCTTGCTTATCTATTTCTCCTATTTTTCGGTTTCCTTTATCAAATCTAACACCCAAAATGGACTCAAAGAGTAAAAAATCTAAGACTGAATAGCTTGAGCTATGAGAACCATCATTTGAGGGTTGATTGGAAATAATTCATTTACTCATTGTACATATAACTAACATATAGTGTTTTCTGAAAAGATAAATTCAAACTGCATAATTTGTTACAACTTGGTTATATGTAGATTATATATTAAATATATGTTTAAACAAATATAACTCATATATACTCAACATTTAATAAAACATATAACACAACTGATATCAATCGGATTACAATCACAATATTAAGAAAACGTATCAGACTAGCCAATCACTAATTAATGGACGATATTCCCAAAAAAAAAATGTGCCAAGAAAATGTATATCTTGATTTTTTTTTTTACTTCTAAATATGCACACAAAAAATATATAAGAGAACAATGTGAATTATATGATGTTTATATATAATCATTATATGTATTTAGTTGTTTCAAATCCGATTAGATGTATTTAATGGTAAAAAATTAAATTAGTTTAGGGTTTGAAAATAGAAAAATTAAAGTAGGTATAATTTAAATTATAAAAAGATGAAATATT
The DNA here is from genome assembly GCA_949630135.1 of Balakata baccata. NCBI lineage: Eukaryota > Viridiplantae > Streptophyta > Magnoliopsida > Malpighiales > Euphorbiaceae > Balakata > Balakata baccata. Next base: position 25,585 of record CATIWF010073552.1, read on the forward strand.
GAAGGTTGAAGATAAGACATGCAAATAAATGAATGATTAGATTGAAATTTTACCCATAAATAACATAAGAATTGGTGTACCTCCTCCATGTGGCATTATGCATGTTA
>CATIWF010073623.1:0-23356 GCA_949630135.1 Balakata baccata
AGAATTTGATATTTTAGCTCATATATTAGCATAGACGACAGTCTAGGGAGTTATTGACATGTCAATAGGGTTATTGGCCCGGTGGATTTCCTGTGGCCATGTATTATACTTTACGGCCCGGTGGGTTTCCTGTGGTCGTATGATACATATATTCGGTCCGGTGGGTTTCCTGGGACCGTGTGATAAAATTTATTCACATATTTTCTCTGATCCGGTGAGTTTCCTGGGATCATTAAATGATATGTACCTCTCGTTTCCCTATGATTAGTCTATGATGATTTAGTATATGAGCATGATAAGAGATTTTTATGCATTTATGATATTGATGAAAACTTTTATATTTGATATTTTCTATAAATGACTACTATTATAAATTACTGTACCACTGAGTTGTATAACTTAGCGCGGAAGTTTATTTTTCTCTCGCGCAGGTTTAAAGTGAAGATAAAGCGACAAGTATCGTAGATATAAAGTCGTTGATAGTGGAACCTACAATGTGGAGCCAAGCAGTAGCGGCAGCCATTCCGAACGAGTTGGCTTTTCTTTTGTATTTTATTATTATGGTATTAGTGTTGTAAAAAAAAAAATTTAAATACTCATATATAAGGGCATATAGACAGAGAACGAGTTTAAAATTATATGTTCTTGTTTTATATTTTATTCTACTTAAAAGAAATATGTTATAGTATTTTATATTATTTACAAATGTTTTAATATTTGGTTTTGTAAACCGTAACACTACTTATCAGTCTGGTATACGATGTTGTATACGGAAGGATAAAGGGTGTTACATGCTTTACAAGAAATGAAATTATATGTATTTATATATGAGATAACGTTATATAAATTGAAGGTGACATTAGTTTATCCGATTGATATTCAAGAGGATAAGAGAGTGCTACAATTGTAGCTATATTATGTAATAACTATATATACATTATTTTATAATTGTATATATTTTCACAAATTTTTTTCATCTTTTTACATAATTATCGGAATTCTCACAAATCGCAATTTCAAATAAAAAATATATATTTATTTGCAATCGAATAAAAAAATTACAGAAAAACAAATCAAATAATAGAAACAAAATAAATAAGAAAATCTTAACAAAAAATAAAAAGATAGACTAGTCAAAAATAACAAACAAAATAAGTAAAAAAAACTAACAAAAAAACTGGTGAAACAAAAAATTGGAAAAAACAGCCATTAAATTTAAAAACAACTATTATTATTAAAATAATACATTTATAGTTATTAAATAATATATAAAAATATGGCACATATGAACTCATTCAGAGCACTTAGCACTGTATAGTGAGGTGCATAATATAATTTACCACATTTTTGTTTGCAATTGATGAGAGCAATAGTAAAATCACAAACTGATTTAGTAATATATATAATTTTTTGTGCGGCAAAAGTTAAAAATTATCGTAAGTCTGTTAATTATCAAATATGTTGAACTTATAAAAAAATTATCATCTAACCAATGAATGTCAGTGTAGTCAATAGAATAAAATTTTTATTCTTATTTCTGAAACATTTTTAAGATAACATTAAATAAATAATAGTTATTTAAATAAATTTTCAATTAAGAGAATGAATTAATTCGTAATGGCATAAGATATATTCAGTTCTTGTAGTTGTCTATTTTTTCCATTTTACCCACTTGATCGGTTTTTGGCCTATTTTACTTTTACAAATTCAATTTTGTCATACATATCCCTTGATTGGCGCATGTATTTCACACGCTGATATACTTTTTCAGCATGTCATGTTACCATATTGTAACCGAGTGTGCTATATTTTTTTAATTTTAAAGGATAAAAATAGACCAAAAAAGAAATATAAAAGACAATTTGAACCAAAAACCAGTTAAGGAAACAAAATTGCAAAAATGGATAACTACAGAGGTTATATGTCTTTTGTCATTCATAATTAATTGATATTTTGATTGCAATATATATATATATATATAAAGCAGAATGTGTAATGTGAATACATTCATTTTGGTGACAAAGTTTCACCGAAATTGCATAAATATGGTCCAACAAACATTGATTCCTCCTAAAGGAAGCAAATAATAATAAACAAAAAAGATCATTATAAGGGAAGGAATTCCTATGTATAATCTGCAGAGTGGTGACCAACCACATGCTGATGACCCCATAAATACAAACACAATCCGAGAAAATCTCAAGGCATTGCCACAATTAACGCATTTGCATACTTTAATTAAATAAATCAAAGAAATCCTTAATTTTGAGTTTAATTTAGAGTTAATACAAAAACACTTTGTGAAACTTCAAATTAACACCAACCAATTTCAGGCAACTACCATAAACAAACCCCTCAAGAAAGAAAGAAAAATATGGAAGACAATTCAATTTCCTTTCACAATTGGTTTAAGGAAATTAATGTCTTTGTATCATCATTCGAAGTCTTTGAAAACATTAATGAAACAATCTTTTACTGCCAGAAATGGACAAATGCATCCCATAAAGCACCAATGGTTAGAACAGCTGGTAGAACATACTGGCCTCTGAAACTGGAAAATGGGGATGGAGAGGCACTCTTCTCATTTAGTGGGGCAGCTGTGGGAGGCGGAGGTGGATTTTCGACATGAATTGCGACCTTCATGCCACCATAACAGAACCCTTTACCGCTAATAAAGTAGTAGTTGCGAGTCACATTCAGTGGAACCACATCCCTTCCAGCTCCTCTAGTCCAATTGTGAAGAGGATGATCAGAGTTGCACGACTCATAATCTGTCTTGTTCACCTCAAGCACATTCATCTGGTTCCTGTCGTACACAAAAACTGGGAAGCAACTGAAATGAGCTTCATATGTCATTTTGTTTGTGAGATACTACAATTACTGATGCAAATTTTGAGCATCTTGAAAGTGATGTTTCATGGTCCTATATGGCACAGCTAAATTGTAGAAAAACTGAACATGTGGAGCAAGAAAACAAAGTTACATCACATAAAAAACTGCAAAGCAACTGAAATCAGCTTCATATTTCATTTTGTTTGTGTTATATTACAAGTCCTGATGCAAATTTTGTGCGTTTTGAAAGTGACATCTCATGGTACTATATGGCAAAAGCTAAACTGTCGAAAAACTGAACATGCGGAACAAGAAAACAAAGTAATAACACATTTAAAAGGGAAACATATTGTTTCCAACACATTCAGTTATATCACCCTAATCAAATGATAGCAATTAATATGTCTTCTATGTTGCCAACATTAACTAGCGGTATCATTGAAATGAATAACTTGATTTCCACATCCAAACCATGATTGAGAGAACTTATAACGATCCAAGACTGATACTCTACACAATACTCTGTACAATGAATAAACTTCTTATAATCCAAATTCTAATACATTTGAAGTATGTGTATGGATGATCTGCCCCTATAATCTACCAAAGTGCAAAGAATGCAGAAGTAAAATCCTATAGCTTCTTGACTTTTTCAATTCTTTTCTTCAATGAACATTATAATGTTCATAAAAATCCTAACCAACTTAAATAGGTTATGATGGTTACTTATGTTCAAGTTGATACATGAGGCTGCAAGCATCGTAGTTGATGCCAGAGGGCCTAAACTTCTTGCATGTATTATTTGATACACCTATTGCAGTGGCTAGACTCAGACCGCTGAGACCTGTTCATTAATTTTTGTCATTTCTCCAATATGATTTTAGGAGGAGGGCATTGCTTTATTATGGCATTAACCCAGCAAAGTATGACTTAAGTGATACTTAATAGCACATTGTGGTGTTAGAAACATTAGTTTAATTGTTACGTGATTATTCACTGTAGCTAGAAGAAGGTAAACATAATTTATAATTAACCAGTCAATGATCAAAATCATTCCGCCAAGAAACATAATGCATAACAGTAACGTGGAAAAATTGGACAATTGACAGCTAATCAAGTTAAACTTGGCAAGTGAACTCAAGCCTTAAAGAAAAGATGTCTAGCACAGAAAAAAAAAATAGTCAGCAGAATCACCAAAAAGTAAATGATAAATGGCTCAGAGAGCAAAGAAAATAACTTTCAAACCACCACAGAAAATTTAATTCGAGAAAGGAAACAAAGTGGACGTTTACCGTAGAATTAAAAGGCAAAATTGCAGATCTGACCTGGCCAGTGGCCACATAACTAATGGGCACTATAATGAACAAAAATGAGCAAACCCACAGCTTTATCTCGATAAATTATAATCTTTTCTTTGGGCATCAGTGAAACATGTTGTGCCCTTCAGATTCAAACAGAATTGCGACTAGAAAACAGATGGCATCTCTAATTTCTCCACTCATTATAAAATCAATAAAAGTTTCTTCTCCCTAAGCTTAGTATTAGTAATTAATCTTATCTGAAATTCTGTTTTAGATTCAATGTCCCGTTACTTCCTTTGCCTTTTCCCAGCAGCCAAACTGTGATTCCTTCAATGCAACACACAAAATAAACAAAAGATCTGATAACCAAACGTTTACTGCAGCAAAATTCGAAACTTAAACTCACTTCTCCAAGCAGAACGTCTTAAGGAAGTTCACACTAGCAGCTGAATCAAACAAAAAAAGGACTGAGAAAAACTGAAAGAGCTGAGAACTTTTCAATTAATTCCAATTAAACCCAGAAGTAGATCTAATCCATTTAGCTCCAAGACCAATTAAAACGAACTAAAATCGTATAGCCAATTCTATCCATCATTACAAATAGAGTAAAATAATCAAGAAAGGTAAGTAAGTATAGATCCGAAGCTAGAAACATACAAGAAAGAGACTTACAGAGCCAGTCGCCATTGTAGAAACTCTTGCCTTGAGCCCAAATGGTGTAGTTCACATTAGTAGTCCAGCCCATGTTGGAACCTACAGTCCATCTAGTTGCGGAAACTTCTGGCACCATTACCACTACAAGCACCGCCGCGGCCACCGCCACCAGCGTACGTGAGCCAACCCAAGAAGCTCCGCTGGCCATTGCTTCTGTCTTTCACGGTTTCACCTGGAACACCAGACTTTTAAGCTTTAGGTCTGTTTCTTGGGTTGGTTTCAATTAATCTTATATAGCTGCTGCTTATCAAGAAAGTTACCTGTTTGTTTAGCTTCTAGCTAGTTCTTCAAAACTATAGCATGGGTTCCTTAATTTGCGCAGTCAGAGGTGGAGTTGGAGCAAGCTTTGGAGTATTTATCAAATATTTTAATTTAATTGTTTTAAAATGTTTACTTTATTTTTTAAAAAATAAATAAATGTGAAAAAGAATACCTTGAATAATAAAACATTCATTTTTTTCGAGGTAAATATTTATACTATTTATTTATTACAAAGAGCGGTACATTTTTTTATTTATTAAGAGATCTAAAAAGTTATGAACTAGATGTAAAAAAAACTATATAATAAAGATAATTATTCCCTTATATACATTATAAAAGTTATTTTTATTAATATTGTTGAATGATAAATAATTGGAATTGGAAATTTTCTATAATTTTTACAAGTAATTTGCAATAGATTAAACTAATAGGGATTTTTACATAAATAACAAAATGTACTAACTGGCTATCAAAGTTTTATTTTAAAATTACCAAAAAAATAATTTCACTTTTTTAAATTTGGCAACTTAAAATATCGCACTAAAATCTATTAAATTCAAATGTCTCCTAATTTTCAAATCACTTCCTAATTATTCAATTTTCTGGTTCGATGAAGGCTTTCAGACAATCAATTTTCAGAAAAATAATGGTGTAAAAAAGATTAACTTTATACAAAGATTTATTATTGTTTATACCGAATCAAAAAAATAATTAAAAAATTAACTACTAAACAAACTAATAATTAATATTTTTTTTTCTTGAAATTGGGCATGATAATGAAGGAATTTTTGGTTAAGTATCGATGAAATTCTTAATGAAAGTTAAAGTTACATAAAGTTTACTCAGGTTTTACTAAGATTTATCAAGATTTACCCAAAAATTACCATAATGAAAATTGAAATTATAAAAAATTTATCAAAAATTTACTTAATGTTTACTCAAGTTATACTCAATATTTGTAATAAAATTAATAAAAATTGAAATTATGTAAGGTTTATCCAATAATTATCTAAATTTTACCATAAAATTCATGAAACTCGAAGTTATAAAAGGTTTATTAAACATTTACTCAAAATTATACCAAAAGATTTATTCAATATTTACAAGATTATTAATCAAATTAAGTTGAAATTATACAAAATTTACTCAAGAATTACCAAGGTTTATCCAAAAATTACCACAAAATTAATGAAAATTAAAATTACACAAAGTTTGCTCAAGAATTACCAAGGTTTTTTCAAGATTTACTACAAAAATAATAAAAATTGAAATTACATAAAGTTTACTTAAGTTTTACCAAGATTTACAAAGATTTATCAAAAGTTTACCACAAAATTAATGAAATATGAAGTTATAAAAAGTTTATCAAATATTTACTTAAATTTTATGCAAGTTATATTCAATATTTACTAAAAAATTAATGAAAATTGAAATTACACGTGGTTTACTCAATATTTACCATGATTTACCTAAAATTTATCCGAAATTTATCTAAAATTTACCTGAAATTTATTCAAGGTTTACCACAAGTTAGTGAAAATTGAAGTTACAAAATATTTATTAAATATTTACTTAAAGTTTACCTAAGTTATACCCAATATTTACTAGAAAAATAATAAAAATTAAAATTACACAAGATTTATTAAAAATTTATCCAAGGTTTATCTGCAATTTACTCAAGATTTACCTGAGATTTATCCAAAGTTTACTAAGATTTATCCAAATTTTACTATAAAATTAATGAAAATTAAAGTTACAAAAAGTTTATCCAAGATTTATGTAAAGCTTACTCAAGATTTATCTAAGATTTACTTAAAATTTACCCTATATTAAGTCAATATTTCAACTAAAAATTACAAAAAATCTACCAAATGTTTACCAAAGTAAATAACCTTAATTAAGTTAATTAAATATAAGTTTATATTTTTTTGTAATTAAGATTTGTCCAATATTTACTTTGATAATTAAGTTAATTAAATTCAATTTAACATTTTTTTTTTGCTAATTAAGTTAATTAAGTAATGATTAAAAATAAATAAATAAATACATAAAGATAAATAATAGTTATGCAAGTTAATAAAATTATTATTTTATATTTGAAATGTGAAAATTGAACATCTTCCGTATTAATTAAATGAAAAATATATTAAATATGTAGAGAAATCTAATATGTGAAAAAAAAAACTCATAAAAATAAAAATGCAAAAAGTAATATTGAAAATACAAAATTTTTAACGGTATAATTAAAAAAAAATTTCACTCTCGGTGGAACATGTAAATTTCCCAAACTAATATGAATTAACCATGAAATATGAATCTGTCTAGCTCCAGGCTTCAGGTTGGGACAAGTTGTCACTATTAGCATTAAGCTCTGTGTGGCCTTTGTATTCGTGAATGATGATACTCCTTTGTTTCTATTTACAGGATGTTCATCCACATTTTTTGTTTAATTTTTTTTTGGTATGATAGAGATCTCAAACCGGAGACCTTTAGAAGAAAGAATTACAATTTTTTTTTTTTTAAATTAAATTTATAAGAAATTCATCAACCAATTCGATTACAATTTATTAGAAACTAATATAATCATACTCTATCAAATTAACCATTCATGAAAAGTCTGAAGGATGATATTATAATGGATGAAATACTATTGTCCTTCTTGAACGCCTACTGTGCTCCTGTTCTTGGAAAGGAAATTTTCATGTCAGCCACAGAACCGCCTCAAGCAAGTTGCTGGTCGACTCGCTGTAGCTGATGTGGTTGTAAGGATAGTAATCGGGGTCGAGCTGTGTTGAGCTACACTAGCGGTGGTGTATAATCGACCAACAATTATAATCGACCAACAATAAGAAGGTGGTATACGGGCTGCAGGACTGTCGCAGCGGCTGAGCACGATCATTGGCAGAGGAAATGAGAGACGAAGTACTTTGGTTAATATAGCATATCTGTTGAGATTCGTCAGTTTCGACACTTGAGAAGCAACTCTGCTTCGATATGATGAAATTTCGATAAAATTGAAAAGAAATTTGATGAAAATGAAAAAAAAAAATATATATTGCATATAATTTTACAAACAAAATGATATGTGTAGGTTTCTCATCTTTTCTTTTTACCCTAAAATAGAAAAGGACTTTTCTTTTTTGAAGTCGACAAAATTCCAAGGAGACAAGTATACAATAGATTTTTATTTACCTAAATCTGTCTGGTGTAAATCCAAATCTGACTCTTTAAAATTCGAAGCATGGACTACTTTTTTACATAAATTACTTAATCTTTAATAACTTCTTACATGGTATGGACTACTTTTTACATAAATTATTTTTTAATATCTTCTTATAGATCTATAAATTCTTAGATAGACTATACCTACCAAGTTATTCATAAACTAATCCAATCACTTATTGATATGCATTTAATTGTTTTATTTTCATAAGTGAAAGTTAATGCAATATAAATACATGTCATTTAATGATTGGATTAGTCTATAGATAACATAATAGACATAATCTACCTAAAAATTTCTACTTCTTACATAGTAAACCTTGCATCTCTGTCTCACTCTCAGGTCAAATTTACAAACACAAGCATCAAACGCGAATATTTAGGGACTTTCTTTGCATAATCATGAAGAGCCATTGCAAAGTTTAATCCAACCTTCTCAATAGATACTCAACTTGGACTTCCTTAGTCAATGGCATGATCCAGTCTCCATACAAGTCTGCAACCAAACTTGGTTCTATTTTGTATGCTGGTTCATTTCCATGTCCATCGCATATTACTGTCACCTCTTGCCCAAAAGTGATGGCTTTTACCTCCACTCTCTTTTTGATTGCCTCTTCAACTTTGCTGAATGTCAGCAATTCCATCAGTTTATCCCTGTCCTGCAATTTTCAGAACTTCCATCAACGCAAGCATACATAAACCTAGAGATCTTAGAGAATTTTTACACTGCGCCCAGCCAGTGAAAGGATATACCTGTGCTTCAATGGCTACTTTATAGGCATCTGGAGAGGCAAGAAATTTGGCCTCTGCTACAAATTTTCCGTAGTGTATTCTCTTAGAAAGAACCTACAGTCATAAAAACGCATATGTAAAAATTCCCACCATATGAACATCATTTCTTTCCATTAGATAGATATTTCAGGAGTCTCAAATTTACTTATTAGCAATTCTGAGCTATCCAACTCTTAGCTACCACAGAACTGCTAGTCATTTACATTATCTTAATAGTGAATTAGATGCTTTTTAAAGTTATTATGAAAGTTTTCCAGATAGGTCTCCTCAGACAAAATAGCTAAAAAATGTCTTGGGAAAATAAGTTAGCAACAACAAGAATTAAGAACCTATTATTCCAGTGATAGGCTGTAATTCATTGTTGGCAGACAAAACTACTTCCAAAATCATATTGTGAAAAAGAAGAAGCTTGACATTCACCACAGCGAAGAGTAACTGGCTACTACAAGAAACTACAATCTGAGTTCAGGAGCTGAACACAAGCAACTAAAGGCTATCATCTCTCTGAACTGGGAAGAAGAGATTGAACTACAAGGTAGACCTATTTTGCAACTAAAACTTTTATGATACATTTGTGGCCCATATAGAAAGCAAAATTTATTCCAATTCAAGAGCCTTGAACCTGCTATAAACAGTTTTACCATGTAAAGGTTGATACACATATTCATACACAAAGAAACTCATGCATAGATTCATACTAATATATGACTTTTAATTTCTCCCAGAATGAGTATTCTAGGCCACAGCATGTTTCACTGGCAGTCCAACTAGTTTTGATCTGTTGTTTACAATATCTACAGTGCATAAATAACTGACAAGCATGTGGGAGACACACACTCACACACAGATTTTCAAGGCCTTGAATTGCATAAGTTTGAAATTTGAGAGATACTGAATGACAGAACAATTTGCACCAACTTCATGATTATCAAAATTATTTGCATTGTAGTTGTTCAAAACAATCTGAATTGGTCACAAAGTGGATAAATTAGTCAAAAGCAATTACCTGCAGACACATTGTGTCACAGACAGCAGTTGATCCAGTATTTCCATCATTTCCCTCCTTGACCAATCTAGGTAAAATATCTCTGAAATACATGTCCCATACTTTCTTATTTATATTAATTGAATCAGCAATGGGATGCAGCACCTGTTTTACAAGGATAAAACAAAAGCATAGAGAAAGTCAAGGATATAGACAAAAAGAGCAGAAATCTGAACATGCAAGAAGGCATGCACAAAGCTTTGGGCTCTCTCTCGGGTCAGATGCACTATATTTATGAATGGATGGTTATTTTATGAAAAAAATTAAACCAGCATATCTTATGCTACTAGAAAATCAGTCTAAATATGTTCATCTGATCATGCTCGTAGAATAGTGCTGATTCGGATTCATATCACGTACACATACAACTGACTCCAATATGCTGAAATGTTTTGGTAAAAACTAAATAAACATACTTTCAGAGTTCCAAAAACTGCAACATTGTTGATGTCTCATACAGTACTAATTTTTTGAATAATCCTGTTGATGTCTCATACAGAACTAATTTTCTGAATAATCCTGTTGATGTCTCATACAGAACTAATTTTCTGAATAATCTTGTTGATGTCTCATACAGAACTAATTTTCTGAATAATGTACAGCAGTTACATGAAGTTCCTTAAGACTGAAATAACTCAACAAAATATCAAACAGATTTTGATACACATTTGCATATGATATCAAACAGATTCTTGAGTGGATCTTGGTCATTGAACAAAGGCAAATGCAACCTTTAGCAAATACTACACTCAATATTCATATTGTATCCTATACCTTACCTGTGGGTACTGCAGAGGTGGCAACATTGGCTCTGGCAACTCATCAGGGAAGAAAGGGTGCTCATCAGGGCTTTTGTATCTGCCAAGCTAATGTAAGATAAAATTACAAAAAAAAAAAAAAATCAGCACGATAGCATAATCATGATTTACTCCTCCAAGAAGTTCAGAAGCTTAAACATAACATACCTGAGCATGGAGCTTTTCAGTTTCTTTGAGCAAGTACTCAACCAAAGAACCACGGAAGTCATCCATGGAAAAAGCTTCAGAATCATAGGCATCAGCGTTAAAACAGTATTGGGATCTCTCTAAAAGGCTAAATATAATGCTATCCTCTTGTCGAATCAAGGAAGTTCTTATATTTTCAAGAGTTAAATTTTCACTCACATCCACCCTTTTCTTCTTTTCCAATCTGCATAGAAAGAAAACTTATTTTCAGACCTCGGAGACTAGACCAATAAAATTCCGCATGTTAAAATCATTTCCAACTAAATGCAATTACATATATCGTAAACTAGATACAGACAACTTAAGATTACTAAAAACGAATAACAATATAAAATTTGTGAATCATTAAATGTTCCGTGGAATTAAGGATCCGATCATAAGAGAAGTTCTCACTCAAATATTATAGGAGACATGTAAACAAGGAAAATTACTTGCACACTCGTTAGACCCAAATATGTATTACTTAAAGCACATGAATGAATTATCAAGAAGGTAATTAATGATCAGTTCATAAATATCTAATGTGAAAGTGATCAAAGTACAGAACTTCCTATTCTTGAAATTTGATTTGCAGAAAAGAAGTTCATATCAGTTGCCAAAGCTAAGCCTATTAAGAAAAATCATCTTAAACAAAGAAAAAAAATCAAGCAAATGAGAACAAGAAAAATAGGTAAAAAAACCATCAAGAGTTATTAAAAAAAATTGCAAGAAATTAATAAATAAAGGAATTGCAATCTGAATACCCAACGGAAGAGATAGATGCTTGTACAGATGAAATGCGTGTCGTCGCCAAGCTTGAAAAGAGGGGCGAACAACTTTTCCTGGTTTGAGGACAAAAATAGAAACTTTTCCTTTGAAAATTGGATGCATGAGGAGACAGTAACGCAGGACAAGAAGCTTTCAATAGCTTTACTTCCATTGTAGAGTGCGAAAGAAAGCTAGGACCAACAAGAATCAAAGTTGGAACAGAGAGAAAACGCAAATGGGCAAAGAGGAGAGAGGAGAAAACAAGGATTACGCGGTTGTTGAGGTAGACTTGTCGAGGGTAGGTGACAAATTGGGGTAGGTGAAAAAGCGAAATTGGGCTAAGAATCTCTCTGACTCCGCCACTTTGCGTCTCAGCCACGCATGAGCAGGAAGTTGCTGCCTCCACATCTGTGCATTTTGGTTGGACAATACCACTGGCAGATTATTAGACCATTTTTCATATTTTATACTCCATTACATTATAAAAAATGTATTTTTTTATTTTAAAAATACTGTACATCCAAATAATATTCTTTATTCCACTTTTTTTATTTTATTTTTTATTAATAAAATCATTTAAAAAATTTAAGAGAAAGAGTATGTTTTTGTTTGAATTGAAATATTTTAAGATTTATAAATTTTATAAAATTTAAAATTCATAAATTATAAGAATTTTATTGTTTAGTTTGATTATAAAATCTAAGAATTATTAATTTACATTTATATTTGCTTCAATTACCACATTTCATGAATTTAATAATTAATTTCTAATTTTACCCTTTATTAACTATTGGTAATATATTATTAATTAAATATATACAATTAATTCTACTATATATTTAAAAATTTTAAAAATAAAATTAGTTATTTTAAGAGTTAAAAAATAAAATTATTATACATTATAATGTTTAATTACATTGCTAAAAATATTTTTTATTAAAAAATTAATTTTTACTTTTTTAAGATTAATGATAGTTTTGGAATATTATTAATTTATTATAGATAATTTTAGAATAAAAAAATCTAGCAAAAATTTTTCATTGATCAAAATTTATAGATTTTGATCTTTTCCACATACAAGGTGAGAAATCAAAGTAGATAAGAGATTTTTTAAAATTTATGGATTTTTACTTTTTTAAGTAATCAAATGATGAATTTGATATAAATTCATATATTGTTCAAAATATCTCATTTAAAATCTCTCAATCTAATCATAGTATAAGAAATAAGAAAAAAAATAAAATAAAATATTATTAAGAAAAATTTTATTGCTCTTAAATTTGAGAAGAGATAATATAAATATTAGGAAATGAAATAAATAAAGAAAAAAATAAGAAGGTTGTTAGATGAGATAAAACTCATAAATATAAATAAAAAGAAAAATAGAAAAACTTTTTAACATAACTCTTATATTAATGCAATAATAAATAAAATAGTGCTTATACTGGCTAAAATGCTTTGTTAGTAACAAAAGTTAGCATATATTTCAATTTAGCATTAATATTTTTTTTTAATCATTTTGTATCACATCTTTTAATTTTTAGCTGAAATGCTAGATTACCTAATATATCATCTGCATGGACGGAGCTAATCTTGAGCCAAGGGGGGAGGATTGGGCCCCTCTCAAGTTTTTGAAATTCTTATATATATTTTAATAAAATCTTATATTTTTTCTATTTTCAACTATATTTTGACTATATTTTAAGATAAATTTTTTATATCTACACTTTATAATTTTTATTGGATTTATTTTAATCAATTGTTATGTCAATAATTATTTAAGAAGTAGAAATTTCTTAATTTGTCTAAAATAGAGAGTAAAATTTATTTATCTTACTTATTTTTGTGGCTTTTTAGTTATTTAATATGTGAAAAATCATTGATTACAGTTCATATATAATTATTGCATTAAACTACTCATATTTATAATTTATAATTTACATTATTTTTCCTTAAATAATGAAACAATATTATAAAAGAGTGTACTTCTCTTAATACATCTATTGTTGTTCAATAATTGTCAAAGTAAAATAATATTGAGATAATTGTATTATTAATTTTTGAATTTTATGATATAATTATCAATATAATTTTATTTTTAGAATTATGTAAATATTTTATTTTATACTTGAACCTTTTGACTAAAATTTCTAATCAGCTGTCAATTTATAGATGCATGCCAGATAAACACCTGACAGATCATTTCCAATAATGATAAAAATATTTCTAAATTTTTAAAATTTTAATCATTGATTTTTGTCATATTAAGGTAATTATGTGGTACCTGGCTGTACATGAGAAAAAAGTTCATTCTTTACGGTTATCATCATTCTGACAATGGTCATATTTATATTCTTTCATGCTAAAATGAGCATAATTGGCAGGTAGATGGAGTAATATTGCATTCTCCTGATGAAATTTTTTTCCCCTGTAGATTCAATTTATTTCTCTATGATCTATAATTCATTCATTATTAATGCTAAAGGTTGGAATTAATTTTAGTTTTGTCTTTATATCTTAATTGAATATGGTTAATAGCAGCGTCAGGAATTTTAAGTCGGAGGTAAATAGCTAGAAATTAAATCTGTAAGATAAAATGACTTTAAATATCTTTTATGGAATAAATTTTAAAAATTAATATAAATTTACATACTATATCATATAATTTTAAAAAATTAAAAAATGCAATTATCCATACTTGGTTTTGCCACTTAATATTGTTCATAATTTTTGGGCAGGTTTTGGCCTTACCTTGCCTTACAATTGATGGAGCTATTCTTCTCGTTTGGACATTTGACGTTAATTGCTTATTGCTGGAAGAAAACTCACTATAGGCTCTAAACAAATAGAAGATGTGTATGAGATATATCCAAAAAGAAGGAAGAGGATTGAATAGAGGAATTCCTAAACATTTGGTGATCTTAGATACGTCGATATCAACAGCGACTTATTATTTCGAAGAATTATTTCTTCAGAGAAAAGAAAATTATATAAATATTTACTAGAAATCTCACTTACCAAATTTTATTGTAGAAAATGTAATTTTTTTCTAAAAAATTCGTCATGATATATATAATCCATAAATAACATATATCATGAAAAATTAATACAAATTTTTTACTACTTAGCATCCATAATAAAATCCAAAAATATATTTAGAAATATCAAATTTATATATTTATACTCTCACTAGTACATAAAAATGTCTTTTGTGACTGTTTTTTTTTTTACTTAAATGCGTTTGTTCATAAACAGATATATATAAAAAAAAACACGTATCTGATAAATAGATCTTATATGAATGTTAAAAATAGTCGTATTCGATAAGGTCAAATAAGTCTGTTTTAAAAAAAACAGACACATTTGAATTGGTAAGATAAGTCTGTTTTTACTCAAAACAGACTTATCTGACCGTGATCAGATAAGTCTGCTTTGTATAAAAATAGACTTATTTGACTGTATCTTATAAGTCTATTTTATAGCATAACAGACTTATTTGGTTTTTTTTAATATTTGTTAATTTTTTTGCAATTGCCAGATACCTGTAATTTCAATCAGCAGCATACAATATCAAATATCTAAATTAAACTTCAACTGCTACAACTCCATCTAAATTCAATTTATAACTAAAACCATTATAGGCTTTCAAACATGTAAATTACACTAAATTTATTAATCAAACATTCTAAATTCAATTACTATAACTACAATTTTAAACCTACAATACTAACAAATATTAATCAATATCAATTGAAATTAAAATTTAATTTCACAAACAATATTTACTGAGTATAAATATAACGGAACAATTAAATTTATAAAAAATTGTAATACAATGTTTCCGATCTTGAAACACTTAAAAAAATTAAAATTTTAATTAAATTTATATGCACTCACTAGCAAAAAAGTCGCACCATATCTCCGAAACTTCATCAATTTGTACATCATTAAATAATTTTTTTTTTAAAGTTGTTTACAAAACAAATAAAACAAAAAATAGAAAACATTAAAAGAATTATAATGCTGATATGAGTGTAAAATATAATAAATTGCATATAAGTATTAGAAATAATATTACCGGGAGTAATTGAATATTTGTGCTATGGTGGGTTATTATATCATACATATATCTGAGTATAAAGTAATCATATTCAACACTTTCAGATTGCTTCGAGCATTTACAAAAACACAAAAACAATGATTACAAAAGTTGGTACGAGTATAAAGTGGAAGCTGAAATTCAAATGTAAATAGTATATATAAAAATAATAAAATTCTTACGTTGATGAAATTTCAATATAAGGAGTTCGAAGTGCCTCTTCCAGCAGTATATCAGTATAATCTATATACCCTGAAAAACAAGTTTATATATTGAAACGTACAGTCAATATAAAATAAAATTTAGAACAAGATACGAGTGCAAACATAATAACTTACATATTAATTGGTTCTTTAATAGGTAATTATCTACTAGAGTTGTTGAGAGGGTCCATAAAATATACCTCACTCCGTACACAGTTAATAACAATCAATATCCAATGTTAACTATATATATACAAAATAATATTAAATTAATAAAAATATCATGTTAAAATATAATGCAAATGTTTTAATGCCAAAATTGATTTTACTTTTAAATATATGGCAGTAAAATGAAATAATTATCAAAGCTTCTACCATATAATTTTGGACCGATTTATTGTCCTTTGTACATATCCTATTTAAATAACTTGGACAAAAAAAAACATCAATCGGTGCAGATGATTGACTGCAAACTCTATAAAAGTAGTTACATGTATGAAGCAGAAAATTGACATAAGTTGAAACTACATTACAATATAGCAGTTCAATATTTACTATTTTTAACTATATATTACTATAATCACTTATTGCATAAAAATTTTGATAATCGAGATATCAAGCGATTGCATGGAGAGGAGTTGAGAGATGTATTCTCGGTTGATAAAAACTTCATTGTCTGTATTTTGTGGATAACAAAAATAACCATTCGGAAAAAACAATTTGAAACATGTACCCCTCATCTAGGTCAGAAACAAAGTCATGCAAGCAGAGCATGCGACCAGTCAAGTTTGATAAAATTCTTAATTCAACCAATGACTTGGTAGTTGATTTTTTGGTAAAACTGCTACCATGATCAAATTATGCTTTCTTTGAAGGTTGAATTATATTTATCTATCAATTAATAATATATTATTACACTGTACTGTAGAATAAATAAAATAAAATAATAATACTATTTATTAAACAATTAGGGAGTGAGATATAGAAGTATTAATGCATATCTCTCCATGGACGACAAGATGTCGTGGTCATTGAACAAAACTGCTATATGTATAATCATCCAAACCAAACATTGTGTACTAGTAAATCATATACTAAGTGTAAATATGAGTGTGTGTAAATGAAAATTGAATTTGCATGCAAGTAGAAATGAATAAAATTCATAATTTTTACCTGTATATCTCCCACTAGAAATGATGGGTTAATAGAGTGGCAGCTGCTATGCATATAGATACCAGGTGAGGGACCCACCTCTACATCCACCTCATGTACAAATTGAGAGGACTTGGTGGTAGTCTCATACTGCATCACCACCATGGCTTTAAATTCAGCCATCTACTGAGCAAATTCAGTCCGTAGTTGCGAACTTACTTGAGAAGCTATGTTCTCTCTCAATACTACCATTTCTTTCTCTGAGATAGAGGTAGATTTTTTCTTCCTGATTTGTTTACCAAAAAAATTGGATAAAGTGGCCCCACTACCTACACTACAAATACACCCAAAATGTTTGGGCTTCCCAAGTGCACGAGTCAATATATCATCCTGCCCCTCTGGTATCCATACTTCCTGATTTACCTCCTCTCGTAATGACTCCTATTAAAAATAATAAATGATCAAATTCAATCTCAGCTAAATGAAAGTGTTTGATATTTAGATTTGCTTAACAATTTATACATACCATTTTTTATGCCACCTCTCTCCTCTCTTCGATTGGAATTATATAATTTTCTTGATCTGTTTTTTTTATTTTTGCTTTTACTTAGTCAAGATTCCAATCATATGATGAGCTGACATCAAAGTGCATGGAGGAGAAAGAAGCAACGTAATCTTTAATGATCCATCCCAGCCTTTTACCGGCATAGCTCTTTCGACCCAAATAATGATGATGGACATCCTTCTCTTTTTAGGCTTTTGTTGCGACTCATTTTTGCTGTTAAGAAACACATAAAATATAAAAACATCATCATCAAATTGCATAAGACATAATAAAATGCACTAATATAAATAAAACAATTAAATGAGATTAAATAAATTGTACATTTAATAATTTGTAATCATTATTAATTACTAATTTGTATAAAATACTATAACAGGTGCTTGAAAAAAATTTGTACCTCAAATGATTCATCTTCATGTACTTTTTTGAATTCCTCCCAGTTTTCAGCAGTTAAATAATCATATTTTCCTAATGGGGATAACTGCTAGGGATTATTAACTATTATTATGTATTTTCTAGTGAGACGGTATTTGAAATCTTTCCACCGCCTTCCTGTATTTTTCAAAACTTTCTTCTTCACATCCAAAGAATCCTCCACAGTAAAGGCATCCTGTAAATAAATACGATCAATATATTAGTATTATTTATATTTAAAGTCTTTATTTTGTCTCATTTACATAGTACGTAATGGATATAATACATAAACATAATGTGTTTTCATTTAAATTTTACCTTGATATCCTCACATATCATATTTTTAAGGCCCTTATTAACTTTGTTTCATATTGGCACAGTGATCTTGACTTTTGAACGTACCACAAGTTCAAGATAAGATTTGTATGCATCTGCATTTGGTCCAAGAGGGTTTCCATCTCCATCCAATTATATTATCAACTTTCCTTCTCTTTTTACATTTTGCATCTCCTTTTTCCTTCTTCTTGCTTGTGTCATGGTCGTTATCTGCTGAAAATATAATTATCTACAAAAAAAATGTTATTTTAATACAATTAAAATGCAATTAATTTGAATCAATTAACTCATAAATTTCATTTAAAAGCAATTAATTTCATAATCATCAATACTCAATCCATTTAGTTTATTTGCATCAATTAGCTTATCAATTTCATTTAAAAACAATTCATTTAATAATTATCAGTACACATTCCATTCAATTTATCAAATTAATTAACTTATCAATTTCATTTAAAAACAATTCATTTGATAATCATTAGTACACATTGAATTCAATTTTTTTTGCATCAATTAACTTATCAATTTCATTTAAAAATAATTAGTTTGACCAAATCATCATCAATTATAAACGTATCATAGCCAAACTTGAATTAGTTATTTTGGATTTTCTATTCATAAGCCCTTGGTATGATCAGCACGCATGTAATTTGTATCTAAGATTTCATCACCAATTGGCAGAGGTAGCCCAATAGAAAAGGGAGGAGTCTCATCAAATTGATCATACTCTTCCTCGTCTATTACATTATCAATACCAACAATGCGTCTTTTACCTTGAAGAACAATTGACCAATTGCTATCACTCGGGTCGATAATATAAAATACTTGTTTGGCTTATGAAACAAGTATGAAAGGATCATCTTGATAACCCAGCCGACTAAAATTGACCAACATGAAACCTTGCTCATTCACTCGAACACCCTGTCGATTTTCAACCCATTTACAATTGAACAAAGGAATATTGAATTTCTTATAGTCTAGTTCCCAAATATCTTCAATTACACCATAATATGACATTGTATAATCAATTGGGTTGGTGTCTTTGGCACTAGCAAATTCTCTCGATGAAGCTATCAAAGTAATTCTGGCATTTTGCATTGTGTTCTTCTCATCTTGACGCTTAGTGTAAAATGTATATCCGTTGATGTCATACCTTTCATAAGACTATATGCACAACCCAGGGCTATATGCTAACCATTTTATAGTATCAGTTATTTCATCTAGCACTTCTGACAACTAACGCATCGCACGGTCTTTAAATCATCCAACAAAAGAGCAATTGTGTTCATTTGTCACTCATATTTCACCTTTTGAAGGATTCATATTATTTAATATGGCTATATGCTCTTCTAAGTATGGATGAACCTCAGTTAAGTGGTGCAATATACGTAGATGTGCTTTGTCACGCATTTGTGTACTAGGCAATACAACCTCAAATCAAATTGTTCCTTTACCTCTAAGCCTTCCCTCATGCCGAGACTTAGGAATTCCAATTGGTTGAACACTTGCTAAATAGTTATTGCAAAATTTAATACCTTTTTCAACTGAGTAACCTTCAAGTATACTGCCTTTAAGCCGATAACTGTTCCTTACATACCCTTTTAAGATACCCATGAATCTCTTAAATGGATACATGTATCTCAAAAAAATCGGACCATACAATTTTATCTCTCTCATAAAGTGAACAACTAAATGCACCATTATATTAAAAAATGAAGGCAGAAAATACATTTTCAATTGATATAGGGTAACAACAACATTAGACTGCAACTCATCCAAAGTTTCAGGATCAACCACCTTAGAACATATTGTGTTGAAGAAAAAATAAAATCTTGTAATAACATTTCTGATATGATTTAGTAGTATACCTCGAATTGCAATCAGCAAGAATTGTTGTATCAAAATATGACAATCATGAGATTTCATACCTACCAACTTCAAATATTTCATCGACACAAGACTTTTTATATTTGATAAATATCTATGTGGAACCTTAACTCTATAAAGACACTTACAAAAACTTAATTTCTCATTTCTAGACAATGTATAACAAGCCGAAGGAAGATATGTTCGCTTTCCATTATCCTGCGGTGCTAACTTGATCCATATGCCCATTTCGACTATGTCTTTTCTCACCTTTATACCATCTTTTGTTTTCCCTGCTTTGTTCAATAGTGTCCCTATTACAGAATTATAAACATATTTTTCTACATGCATAACATCAATACAATATCGAATAAGTAAATGTTCCCAGTATGGAAGATCCCAGAACATGGATCTTTTCTTCCATGGGCACTTTTGAACATTCTTATTAGGTTTGCCAAATATATTTTCAATTTGCTTAACATGTTCATATAACTGATTTCCAGCTAAAGGAAATCAAGCTACTCGCATTTCGGTTTGTCCATTAAAAGACTTTTTTTTCCTATGGTAAGAGTGGTTAAGAGGCAGAAATGTCTGATGACTCATATACATATTTTTCTTGCAATGATTTAACCTTTAGTCCATTATGTTTTCTTCACAAATTGGACATATTTTTGCACCTTTCACTATGTACCTAAACAAGTTACCATAAGCCGGAAAATCATTTATAGTGCAAAATAACATAGCACGTAAGGTAAACATGCTCTTAGTATAAGCATCATACACCAGCACACCCTCATTCCATAATAGTTTCAAATCATCAATGAGTGGTGCAAGATAAACATCAATATCATTTTTTGGTTGTTTAGGCCCTGATATCAATATTAACAACATGATATACGTGTGCTTCATAGTCAACTAGGGAGGCATATTGTAAACTACAATGAGAACTTGCCATATGCTACAGTAACTACTCAGAGTGCCAAAGGGATTTATTCTATTCTTGCATAGTCCAAGCCTTAAGTTTCTCACTTCACAACCAAATTCAGGGAATGTAAAGTCAATTATTCTCTACTGCAGAGAATCTGCAAGATGTCTAAACTTGCCATATTGTTTCCTACTTTCCGCATGCCACCTCAAGTTCTTTGCATCTTTCACATTTGCAAACAGACGTTTGAATCTTGGTGTTATTGGTAAATACCATAATACTTTAACTGGAGGCCCTTTCTTAACATCATAAGATACGTTTCCACACTTGTAGCGTGACACCCCAAATTTAGGACACTCATGCAAGTCCTTATACTCATTTCGATAAAATACACAATCATTCGGACATGCATGTATCTTCTTATAATCCATGCCCATGGGACATAATATTTTCTTAGCCTCATAGGTTGACGTGGGAAGCTCATTTTTCTTTGGAAACATCTCTTGTAAAAACTCTAATAACGTCGTGAGACTCTTATCGCTCCATCTATTTGTAGCTTTTAAATTGCATAGTTTCAACACGGCTGTCAATTTTGTGAATTTAGTGCAACCGGAATACAAAGGCTTCTCGACATCGAAGCACAATCTCTCACAGACTTCTGGCTTTTTCATAAAATTTCTATTATCGTGTATCATATCGTCTAACCAATCATTGTCCATATCATTCCCTTTATCGTCAATATAATTTTCTCCCTGACTTTCAAAATTATAACTTGTCCTAGTCAAAACATTTTCACCAAGTCATATCCATCGTATGTAACCTCTCATAAAATCACGTCGTATAATATGAGTTTTAACAATTTGAATGTTATGATATGTTTCCATGTTTATACAGTCAACACATGGACATGCAATCATTGATTCTTTCTTTCTCATCTGGTTTTCTATTGCAGTTCTAATAAATTTCTCAACTCCGTTTATAAATTCTATCGTATTCCGTCTACCATACATCCAACTTCGATCCATACCTAACCATATAAAATAAATAAAATTTAAAGCAAATCACATTACTTCTAATCATGGTAAACGTTAGTTTTTGGGTCCTTATCGCTCCAACCTAACTCATCCTTAAACATCAAATCTCACTGGTGAAAGCATATCCAATTTCCGATCCTAAAAAAATTCGGCAGCAGAATGATTCATTCACAAATGTACTCAGAGAATATTAGAAAAATGACACATATATTTTTTTAAAACCAAAAACCATTTATGCATTTACATTCTAAGTGATTCAATGTTTAAGAATAGTCACAAACCGGGAGCTATTCAAGACTTATTCCTAATGAATAAATCTTGAATGAGTATCTAGGCTATTTAAATTTAAATTAATCAATACAAGTAAAATAAAAATAAAATTTAACATCAATACATAATTAATTAATTTTATTAAAGTTTATTACATTTTTATTTAAGTAAATTTTTTAATTATGTAATCATTACTTAATTATAGATTATTATAATTTATTATTTAAATTAATTTAAATTATATAATTATTACTCATAGATGGTTTTAATTTATTATTGAAATTAATTTTAATATAGATTAATTCTATATTAGTTTATTAATTAAATTTTATTATAGTTAACCTTCTAATTATATAATTAATTTCATTATATTAAAGTTTAATTTAAGTAAATTTAATATTGGTTTAATATTTATTGAAATCAACACTTAATCAATTAATGTTTATTGATTTCATTATAATTATATAATATTTAATTTAATATTATATAATTGATTTAATACTAATTATATCAATTAATATTTATTTATTTCATTATAATTATATACTTCAATATTATTAGTTTAATGTTTAAA